>VUQH01031367.1:0-26560 GCA_015106775.1 Etroplus canarensis
TGAAGTCCCGGTCCACACAACAAGCCAAGATCGGAGTTCCCAGAAACCGTCCATCCGCAGCATCAGCCCTGCGACGATACTCCCCCTGGAAACCAAAAACTTTGGTTCCCGGACACTGCCCGGCAGGTCATGAAAAAACAACACCGCCGGATCACCTCGTCCGTGGACGGAGCTACAACAGCATCTGGTCGTCCTCAAACCTCCGACTTTCGAACACAAACACTACTGTCCCGGCGTCCACAACGTCCGAACAACCGAATACCGGGTCAGAACATAGACAATCACAGGGGTACAAGCACCACCTTGGTTCTGGAGTGGCCGCGCGCTACCGTCGCGCCGCCATCTTGGCCCAAAAAATAACTATATAACTATTACTGTGGATTTGTGTCTTACATGATGCATTAGGTTACATATTCCCTTCACATGCGAAAGGTCCCGGGTTCACAATCAGGAAGAGATGCAGTCCCAGCCTTGGGGGAAACACATCAGTGTCCTCTAAGTGTTAGTCCCAAGCCCAGATAAATGAAAGGGATCCAATTTTCCTCCTGGGATTAATAAAGTATTCTGATTCTGAGTAATCAGGAAGGGCACCAGGTGTAAAATCTGTGCCAAATCACTTATGCTGATTCATTCGTTGGGGTGACCCTTAGGGGAGAAGGAAAGAAGTGCCTTTTATTACTCCTGACTTTTATTGTCAGATAATCTGTCTGTACTTGTCTTGCTTCATTATTTGGTTTATACAGCACCAAAAAGCAATAAAATATATATATTGAGTTCACTATCATAGACACAATATAACAATCAAATATATATTAATTAAAACTGGAAACTGATAATAAACTGAGCACATGATTATCTCAGAATAATTATAATTTTCTTTTGAACAAATAAACAACTTACTCCTGATGCTCAATATTAAATTATTTGCCAATTGTGGCTGTGCGCATTACATTATTTAGTCATTTGCTCCAGATAAAACAGCATATCATTTTAGTCTTAGAAAAATATGGTCTAAGCATTTGATATTTAGAACAGATACAGTGATTTAGATAGTGGGTTTGGCTCATTTCTGTCAGAGAATTGTCTCTAAGGAAAATGTTGTACAGGGGGTCTTAGCCCCCTTTTTGTTGAGGCTCTACCTACAACAAAATGCATACCACATAGTAGACTCCAGCCCATGACCCCTTACAGGAGCCCTTTAGCATCTGACTGCACTGCCACACCACAACTTTATTAACCCTCGGCCTAATCCTTCTCCTACTAACAGTATGCCTATGATGACGAGCCCTTATCTGAGAAGGCATGTTTCAAGGCCACCCTACCCCTCCCTTTCCATAATAATCCTATTTATTACTTCATAAGTTTTCTTCTTCCTAGGATTTTTCTGAGTTATTTTACCATTCAAGCCTCTCACCCAACCCTGAATTAGAAGACTGCCAACCCCCTACAGGCATTACCTCATTAGACCCATTCAAGGTCCCGCTTCTTAAGACAGCAGTCCTTCACACCGCAGGTCGAATTTCAACTCATATTTTATACCTTAGTCTGTATAATACCATTCATGTTACCCTAAACCAAAATAAGCTGCCGTGCCCCATATTGTCCTGGTGCAGATTTAAACTTGACATAATGAACTTTCCTGTCCTAGTCACTTTGTACCTATAATGCAAAATCAGCTGTTTCCTCATTTGTGTCTGTGGTTTTTGATATACAACAACAGTTTCTTGTTTTTAGGTGATCTTCTCTGCTGATCAAACCTATGAGCTGATGTTCTGTTTAGAGGAGCTCACCTCCTCACTGAACATTACAGGTTCTGGTACAGACAGGCCCATGCAGGTATGCATATCCTCTCACAGCCTTAATCCTGCGCACACAATCAAAGTAAAAGCTTTCTGGCAGCTGCTTCTGACCTAAGTGTTTAATATTTGTTTCTGCTATCAGCACTCTCAGCTTTCTTAAAATGAAAAGAGGACAGCTAGACTCTTATACTTCAAATTACTAATGATCATTTTTTCCATTTCATGGCAAACTCTGGAAAGCAGTTTACCCACACTGCTTTGCTTGGCTTCTAAAACAGACCCAAACCCTCATCCTGTAATGTGTAGGCAGATCTCTCTCTACAGCTGCTGCAGTTTTTAAGAGCTACAGTCTGTTTCACCTCTTAATTGGTGTTTCTGTCATTGCAGGAAGATGTAGAGGTGACCAAAGTGGAGCTCCTCAGACTTGCTCTGGCCAGGAATCTGGCTCAGGCTATAGTCAAAGAGGGAACAGTTGAAACATAAAAGGCTGACTTTGATAACAAAACTCTTGTTTTGCATTTTTGTACTGTATATAAAAATCAAGTCATCAAAATGTGCTCTTTGATAATAAAACAGTTTGTGATACTGAAATCTTAGTTTTTGGTTGTTTTGTTTTTGTCAAGCTAAATAACTTCAGAACATCAAATCTCCATGAAGATCTTTTAATTTTTCCATGCAGCAAATAAATGGCGCATCATACCCTATATACAGTCCTAGCACTCTCCCAAAACACATCACATTTTCACAAACGGCAGGTACATTACGTTATTACATTAGATACTATGTACAGTAAACACACACTTCTGTACATCCAGGATGATAATGAGCACAGGACTATCAGAAATAGGACTCAGTGAATTCAAAGTATTCAGACCCCTTTACTTTTTGCTGTAGAGTTCATTTTAAATTAATAAAATTACTATTCATCATGAAAGCTCACACAGGAGTATTCTGCCCCTTTGCTGTGGCAATGAAGTTTGTGGTTAATTTGGTCCTGTTTGCTTTGATTATTGTTGATGTGTCTAAAATTTGCCCTGTTTCAGAGTGAGTGGATCAGATATTGTTTTAAAGGGTGTATATTTAATTTAGTTTCATTAATACAGTGTCAGTTCACTATAAAATTTGCCTCAAGGTGCTTTATTTTATAATGTAAAGGCCCTACATTATGAGAGAAAACCCCAACAATCAGATGATCCCCTATGAGCAAGCACTTGGTGACTTTGGGAAGGAAAACGCTCTTTTTTTTTTTTTTTTTTCTTTTTTTCTTAAGAGGAAGAGACCTCCAGCAGAACCAGGCTCAGGGAAGAGCAGCCATCTGCTTTGACTGGTTGGGTGGTGAAGGGAAAGAAGAGGAAAAAAGGAGAGAATATGGCATAAAGGACAAAAACTATAGGAAAGAGAAGACAAAAGTTAATGACGCATTAGTGGCCGATAAATAAATGGGGTGGGGTGGTGGTGGAAAAGATGCTTAGTGCATTATGGGAAATCCTATCATAGAATAATTAAGGGATGGTTCAGGGTCATTTGACTGACCCCTAACCATAAGTTTTATTAAAAAGGAAAGTTTTAAGCCTAATCTTAAAAGTAGAGAGGGTGTCCGTCTCTTGAATCCAAACTGAGAGATGGTTCTGCAGGAGAGGGGCCTGATAGCAGAAGTTCTGCCTCTTATTCTACTTTAGAAATTCTAGGAACCACAAGTGTATGTAAGGTTCCACAGTTCACTGCATGTCAGGACAAAATAAATAAATAAAAAAGTCCAAGGAACACTCCAGTACTCAATGACAAAACCATCCCTCAATATAATTCTCAGTAAGGTTATAAAACCGTTACAAGCTTTAAATTACCCCTGGAGAACACTGGCCCCAATAAATGTAAAAGAAACAACCGTGAAACCAAATAAATTCTATTTTTTGTAGTTACCCAGCCAAACTGAGTGGGACATTTGGGCCTTGGTCAGGGAGGTGGGCCAAGAAACCAAAGGTCACTAACAGAATCTCTGAACTCCTCAGCCTAGAAGCTTCCATAAGAAGAACCATCTTAGCACCTTTCAATCTGTCAAACTTTTATAGTAGGGCAGCCACATGGATGCCACCTTTCACTGTTAACATTTCACAGTCTGCTTGGAGTTGCCAAATGGCATTTAAAGGTGTCTAGGAGGAGAGAAAAAAAAAAAACCCTGGGAAGATCTCCAAGGACTATAGCTGACTGGGCATTGCTCTAACTTGTTTCTGAGCAGCATCCAAATACAGAGAGGTCTTTGAAGGAAATGCCTTTTTCCTATCTGAGATACGTGACAGTTTACTTAAAACACAGCAATGAACCAAAACACAAAAGCAAAAAACGGTGTCATGTTGCCGTGGGACTTTCCTTGTGTGGCACAACCAAAGTCACGTATTGAATTCCACAGATCCATGAGGAGATCTGAAGATGACAGTTCACAGTTCCTTCCCATCCAATCTGATGGATCTGAGGATCTGGTTATTTTTTAATGAGTGTAGATGAATGAATAAAAATGGCAATTTTTCCATGTTGAAATAAAATCTTAACATATGCAGGAAGGGTCTGAATATTCTTGGAATCCAGTATAAGGGAGGATTGAGTCCACTGATTTATGAAAATACTGGCAGCACAGTTTCGCTCTATCCCACTGCTGAACGCTGGAAAGTAATCTGCTTAGTGACAGATTTATATTCAGGTTGTTCAGTTCACATTTTTTGGGTTGAGTGATGCACTGACGTCCTATGAACAGACAATAATAAATATAACAGAAATACTCCCAATACTGACCCTGGTGGGACAGTAAACACATTTCAACACAGAACAAAAACTACAGACACCCACTGACTGAGAATCATTTACCTTAAAAGAACATTTCTGCAATTGTACAAGTGCTTTTGCTCTACCTTACCTTCATAGCAGCTCAGCTAGTTTCACTGTTTAACACAATTTATTTATAGACATCCAAAATCCTTCAGGCTAAAATAGTCAAAAATACAGGTCTCTATCTTTCTGCAGCAATGATGTAACTGAAATCTTCATGTAAACCTAATCCAAACATATCAAGGTCTTCTACTCTCAGGCAATATTCAAGTATAAATGTTCAGCAAGATGAATGAATATAAGCACATCTGCCAGCTCTGGCTCTGTTAATGTGAAGGTTATTTCTTTTAAAATATTAGTTGTGCTTCAGCTCAACATTCCAGTCTCTAATGCATTATTCATAGTACTTTAAAACAGTTCCCTCTTTGGGATATTCCATTACAATAACTATGTCAGCAGCCTGTATGCATCAAGGCTGTCTGACTTACCAGTGTCTAACTTCACTTTGATAGCTATCTGCACTGTATAAATAAAGCTTTTATTGTTTGCTGTTAACATATCAGTAACAACAATATCCAAAATATGAACAACTGTAAGGAATGGAAAGCAGAAGTGAATGATCTCCCCTTCTTTCTCTCTCTGGGATGGATATGCACACACACACACACACACACTCACACACCCCTTCATGGAGTATGAACCGGCCTGTCCCTGTTGAGCAGCAGGCCTGCGCACTGCTATAGATGACCCCACAACTCTGGCGGGGGGAACTGGTCAACCTCTCCGACCTCGTTGCACATTCGGTCTCCTAGAGTGAAAGCCAGCTTGTAGCGCAGACGCACCTTGTCCTGTGAGCACATACAAATAACACACAAACTTATTCCTACAGAAGGTTTTACAGCTCGGAAGACATTTGTTGTTCGTATACTGCTACATCTTGAAGAGTACCTTTGCTGGATTGGCCAGCAACATGATCTGAGTAATGGAGGCTGGAGGTAGAATGGGGTTAAAAGGTGCCAGTTCTGTTCCTGATGGGGGCTGCAGCTTCACTTTCATTGACTGGTGAAAGATAAAAGGAAAAGTCAGCACTGTTCTTGTATGACTTTATCAGGGATAGGTTAAGTTTTTCCTAGTCGATCTTAGTGTTTCTTAGTTGCAGTGAGTGGCAAAGGGACAACATGAGGCTGATATGAGGCTTCATCATTGTTGAGCCTCATATTAGCCTCATGTAAGCCTCCATCATTTTTAGAAATTCTACTTTTCACAGGAAACATAGAAAGCAGAAACAGTTAAAACAACCAGTTAATCTCTTAATGTTTATACTGCTGTGTGTGAGTATTGTTTCAAGACAGACTTGAAAAAGATGTGAACCTACCCTTTAACAAGTTGACAGCAGTGAAAGCTAACTTCAGAGAGATTGGGCATGCAAAAAACATCACAGATGTAAAAGTTATCGGCATGAGCTCTTTCGCAAACGCAAAAGACTGTTTATAACATTAACCAAGTGGTGTATACCAATCAGCCACAACATTAAAACCACTGATAGGTGGAGTAAATAACAATGATCACAGCTGCAATGCAATGTTCTGCAGGGAAACCTTGAGAAAAATTGTTCCAGACCAAGGACCCCCCCTGTATGGCCATAGCACTCCCTGAGAGCAGCAGTCTCCATCAGCTGGACCGTATAACCAGCCACACTGCAAAAAGTGCAAGGAACAGCTCAAGCATCACCTTGTTGCTGCTTGAAGCTCCCATGTATATCTGGCTTGCTTCTACCTTGTGTATCCACCTTTAACAGCAATAACTTGAAGTAATCGTTTCTGTATGACTTTATCATTCTCTCCCATAGCTATGGAGGATTTTTGGCCAACTCTTCTTTACAACATTGCTTCAGTTCATTGAGGTTAACAGGCATTTATGTATGCACAGTTTGCTTAAAGTCCCACCACAGCATTTCAATTGGGTTGAGGTCTGGACTTTGACTGGGTCACTGCAATACCTTGATTCTTTTTCAGGTATTCTGTTGTAAATTTACCAGTGTGCTTGGGATCATTGAACATTGTTCCAGAAGTCTTTTGGTGGGTTCAGATGCAATTTTACAAGCCTAAGCCATGCTGCCATGTTCATTCTGAGAGGAGAGGCTTTGTTCTGGCAACCCTTCCAAACAAGCCATACTTGTTTTGTCTTTTTCTATTTGTATTATCATGAATTTTAACATTTAACATGTTAACTGAGGCCTGTAGAGTTTGAGTTTTTTTGCAGCTTCTCTGACAGGGGGTTGATTTTGCTGGGAATTCCAGTCCTGGGAAGATTGTGGCATTGTGTTAACACACACCTAAATGTTCCAGACAAGCAAACTGCCAAAACCTCTGTTTTTACAGAGATGGCTATACATGCTGCTGAAGATTAAATAATCAAGTGCATTTCACTAGTAGCACCTGGCTGCTGTGTGCCTTGTTAATTCTGAAGGAAGCAGTAAAAGTATACTTGACTTTTTTTAAAGGGACAGCAGAGACTCCTGTGATTTTTTTTTCCACATGACTGTAATATGAAGTTGTGTGAGAGTGTAGAAAGCAGGAGTGTAGACTATTGCTTTCAGAAGATTTAGCCTGTCACTGTGGGCTTCAATTAAAGTTCTTCTCACAACAGATCTCTTGAATAGCTTAAAATAATAGAAAGACTGAAAAAGTCCCTTTGATTTCTGACTTTTTTCCATTTGTAGAGTTCTGAAAATAGATTTTCCCATGACTGATCAGGAAACAAAAAAAGGCTGTTGACGGTTTGAAGGAAAGCTTTATTGAATCCATTAACAGATGAGAGATGACAACGTAGAACCTAATTATATTGTGATCTGTTTAGACCTAAATAGGTTAAGTTTACAATAAATAAAAAATATGATAGAAGAGAAAAATGTATGTCTTTACCTTGGGCACAGCAGCTTGCAGAACCACACTGTGAACAGGTAGGGGTGCTGTATTAAGCATTGACACCACCATTACCAACACATCAGGCCTTCCGGGAGGACAGTCAGATGCAAAGTTGAGCAGCACGCGAACACCATCCTTATCATATGCGGTCACAGGCAAAACTTTACCTGAAGACACAGAAAGAACACCCAGTCAAGAACAGGCATGCATGAACTACTGTTTGAGGTGCTGAATTAGACGTAACCATTAATTTAGCATTTGCTGTTCTTACTTGGTCTGATGGCCTCCAGAGGGACATGCACATTGCTCAGGGAGATGTTGTTGGCTCTAGCTGGGCTGCCCTGGAGCAGAGGTTGGCAGGGGGACAGAGAGCGGAACAGTGGGCTGCCTGGGGCTGAGTCGAGGCTCTGGGCCTTGGTATGGGACAAAGCAGGAGAGCCAGGCATGGTGCTCTGGAGAAGCGAGGCTGAAGAGACAGAGCCCTGCACAGGTACGAGTGGTGGTACTGCTGCAGGCACCCCAAAGCTGCTTCCTCTGGTCACCATCTGATTGGATAAACTGAAAATTCCATTTAATAAATCACAATAATACCTTTTAGTAATGTACTTGAAAAATTATCCAATTAGGTCTGTCAAACCAGATAAGAGCACCAAGATCAATTTTGTCAAAAAATATCTACGGAACAATGATTTATAAAACAGAACTGGAGAATCTTTGGAGAGAAAAAATTCAATAGTTCACCTCTTGTGATCTGAAAAGCCCATCATGGCCAGGTCCTGCAGGTTCTGCAGACTGTGTTTGGTGGCTGATTCAGTCGGTGGCACCACTGGACCTGCCAAAGCTATACTGCCAAACATATCCACACTTGTTGCTGGGGCCTGCAGAGGACAGAGAAAGACAAGATAATTTACTGTCTCCTGTTAAACACTGACAACCAACCAGTAGTTACCTGTCTTAGATGTACCTGCAAGGAAGTCAACTGATTGGAAATTTCATCCAGCTTAGTTTTTGACTGGCCGCTCTGGGAGGCAGGGGGGTCATTCAGTCCTGGAAGAAGATGCAGCCATTATTCATTATATGTTTTTAGAACAGATTTTTAAATACTCTCACAAGCTACAACAAAAACATGATGGTTAGCTTTATCTAAGGACTGACAGCAGTGGAAAAGACTTGTCTGGTCTGAAGTTAATGCATTTATCTATCATTACATCTGCTTGTTTAATCAATTGCAAAACTGACATGTAAAAATAGCCTATATTGTGGTTTTAATTTGTCGTTATATGTTGGACTATAGGCTGGGAGCACATGACTCCAGATTAAGAAGAGATCACATGCTTTTCAGTGAGCTTTACAGATACTAGAAGACTCATTTTATAGTGTTGGGCAAATTTTGGCTAGTCACAGTTTCCTCTAGGTTCTACATGTTGTGTTAAGCTAAGCTGCTGCTTTAGCTGCATAATCATATTCATGGACCGATATGAAAATAGTATTGATTTTCCTATCTAATGCTTCACTAGAAACTACAAAAACATATTTCCAAAACTGACAAACTATTTACTTCAATAGGACACATTGGGATGTTCTACCAAGAGAGAGTAGCTCATCATCAAGGAGAGAGAAGGCAGTGGAGGACTTGTCAGCAGGAGGATGACTTGGGCTGCTGCCCTGACTGCCATGGGAGCCAGCCAGGCGTTTGGGAGGAGGAGGCAGGATTGGGATGGGGATCGCCGTGAGATTAGTAGAGACAGAATGTGAGAACTGGGAGAACTGGGAGAACTGGGAGGAAGGGGCAGGTGGCTGAGGAGGGCTCTGAACATCAAGGCCTGCAAGGTCAATCAGTGTGTCTGTGGTCTCTGTTGAATGACAAAGAAATGGAAACTGACTGCAGCAGCTGAATTTAATATAAAAAAAACTGAACACAGAAGCATAAAGAAGTCACATTTTTACTACAAAATGTCTCTCACCGCTCTCACTGTGACCAGCTGTAGACTGAGGTTCTTCACTGTCGCCGTTGATTGGCTGTCCCTCAACAATCTTCTTATAAGAGTTGATGACCCTTGAGAGGTCATCGCTGGCCTGGAGGATGTCCCCTGAGTAGTTAAATGTCAGGGGTTACAGATTTTACACAGTGACATTATACACAAAACATGAGGACAGGGCTTACTCAGACACACAAATGCCACTATGACAAACCTAAACTGGTGTCATTGTCCTCTGTTTCAGTGGCCATTTTGAAAGCAGCTCGCCTCAGCTTGTCACAGCGCTCATAGAGCTCCTGAGAGGTGACACAAAGGACATGTTGTACAGTTAAAAGGCAGATGTGACACCAGCTGATGTGTACTGGTGTCGTTGGAATCTCATTAAATATCACAATACAGACATTTAAAACTTCACGCTAGCAAATGTCCAAACACTATTTCACAAACAACACAAAGTATTCAGTACCCTATAATATAATAGAGAAAATTGCTCATGTCCAAAATGACATCTGTGTCATACTATATGTGTGTTTTTTGTACATGGATAAAGTGGCAGCCTCCTCGAAGCTGCCATGAACAAGAGCAGTCTGAGACTGCATACCTATGCCAAGGCTGAACAATCCTTGAATTTCTGTTTTCTTATGGTAAAACATTTCTATGTCTTTATTTCTGATATATTCTTTGACAATGGAAGCATGGAAGCTTGGAGTCACAATAATATTATTAGTTCAAGAATTGTTAAAAAAAAAATCAAAATCTAGAAAACGCAAAACTCATCTGGATCTGATGTTGTTCACTGGATTATTGAATCTGCATTGGTATCTGTATTGTTATAAGTCTCTACCCCTATTATTGACTTTCCCATAGCTTCATATGTTTACACATTGCAATTTGGAAATAACTTGAATCAGAACAATACCTGGATCTGGATCAGTTAGGAAAATTTTATTGAGAATGTCAATCCAATATCTGCATATTTTTTTATTACTTCTTTATGGCATATATTTGTTGAGATATGATGCATAATGTCACATTTTTGCCCTGTCTCACAATGTTGAAGAATCTGTCAAAAAAAATTCGGGATCAGAGCTGGATCTCAAAAAGTTAGTCACTCCTATGCAGGGCCAAGTCCTCCCACAGGCAAAATTCTTAGTGGTTTTCGAACTTATTTTTTGATATGTCTTCTTTCAAAGCTGAAAAAACACTGAAGTACAGCATGCAAAATGCACATCACACACCCCAGAATTTTATCAATGACTAACAATAAAAAAGGATCCACTTATAATTTTACTTAGATAAAGGTGCATATCATCAGCACAATACCATCAGAAAACTCTTATTTCTTTATATTTCTCAAAAATATCATATCTATTCACCTCAGTTTTACTTTATATTTTTCACCAGTTGTCTGCACCCGCACAGTTTGAGAACCACTGCTTTAACTGAAACCAACACAAAAGTGCCCAAATTATAGTTCCTCAAATGGCCACTTGAGGCTGACTCTAAATGAGAGATCACCATAGACTCCCATGATAAAACGTTAAACTTTCTTGTACCATGATTGTGGTGCTGTTGTGTGTTGTAGAGTTTTCATTCAAATAGAAAAGCTAGCTATTTGGTTAACTGCACTGGCATCCCATCCAATACTTTGCTTCAGTTTTTAAGTGAAATTATCATTTTATTTTTATGTCAGCAGCTATTTGCAGGTATCTGTATCTGTATGATTCACCCTCTTGTCCAATCATGGTCACTTGTGGATTTCTAAAAAACAAGATGACAATGATCAAACTTGAAGCTTCAAAGCTCACAAACCAGTGGGTGATGTAACAGTGGGTAGGATACCTCCATCTTTTGTATACAGTCTATGGCACGGACACCCACCTTAATGATCTCCTTATCTGAGTCCGTGGAACTGTCTCTGCTGTAGTGGGACAACATCTCATTCAGTAACTTGACATTAATGTTCACCTCCTCCAGTGTGTGCATTCGCTTCGTAACCTTCTGCACCCGTGCCTCATCCTGGCAGAAACAATGAATATTTCATATCAGAAAAATAGTGCAAAGTAAATTTGAAAAGAACATGATGGTTTTGACATGCTCTGACATGTCTCACCTCTTTCACCATGTTTTTGATTAATCTGTTGGCCTCTTGTAGGTCTTCTGGGTTTTTACTCCGGAGTAGCTCAGCAAGCAGCTACACAGACATGGACTTAAATATCAGTCAGCTTGTTGTAACAGTACAAATCCAAGATTTACTTGTAAAAAAAACTGCCATTGTTAACATGTGGAAAAACGATTCCAGTGGAATGAGGCAATCAGGACACAAACATTTGTGATTTAAGTAGCAGCAGCCTATTCTTTGCATGTTTGCTGTGAGTTACTTCACATTTAAATCAGCCTCTTTTCAATTCTCACCTTGCCCATGTCCTCATTCTCAAACACTGGATGTTTAGGTCGTGTTGGAGGAGAAGGAATCAGAGTTCTGTCCAGAGGTAACTCTGGGTCATGTGTCACAAGGCCTGTCAAAGAAAGTGAGGACAGGATTGAAAACGATGTATCTTTCACACATATTACATTAATCACGCCATCTGACTTATACACATGTCTACACACCCTGTCTCTTCAGCGTCTTGTAGGCTTCACTGATCTTGACTTCATTGGGAAAAGCAACTGTCCAGCTGTACAGCATTTCAACAATTTTCATTTTCACCTTCTCAGGTGCAATGTCACCCATGTACTGGAAACATAAAGCGATTCTTCATTAGCACACATTTTATCAGTATGAAGTCTAAACCCATTTAAAGACAGCTTACCTTTGGAGAAACAACTTTAATCAGCTCATTCAAAAATCGGTATTTTGCGACTTCATTGTGAAACCGTCTGCCACAGTTCTTCATGCATGCTTCCAATACCTGTCCACAGAATATTTATCTGAATTTTTGGTTCAGTAGTTCAGAAAAATGTGCCTGTTGGCAGATATGTGCAGCATTTCTTACTGTCAAAGCCTGAAGAGCTTCCCATTCTTGTGGAGAGTGGATTTTGTGTACGAGCAGAGTTACCGCTATCTGGGGACTGCAAGAACAGATTCCAGATGAAAAAAAAAAAAATCCTACGTTGATTTTCTTTTTCAAAAAATGCCTTGCATTATTCATACCCTTCCAGTTCCTTGTTGATCTGATCACAGAAGCCGATGATGTACTCCCAATCCTCTTGTCTGTTTGTTGGATGGGTGGCTTTATCTGGCAGAGAAAGACATTTGCACTAACTAAATATGTGTGTTTAAGGTGCAGGTTGCCGTCCAACACATAAAATAGCGATAAACATTTATAAAATTCAATACATTGACATGAAGGCTCCACATTTACTCAATACAAGTAAAAGTCATGCTTTTAAAGTAATAACAACCAAATTATAAGTAGTCATTCTGCATCAAACAGCACTTTTGACTTACATTTCTAATACATGGTTAGGTCTATAAGTTTTTGGGCAACAACACATTTTTTTTGTAATTTTGCCTCTGTACCCTGCCACAGTGACTGAAGTGCAGACTTTCAGTGTTAATTCAAGAGGTTTGACAAAAGAATTGCATGATGTGTTTAGGAATTACAGCCCTTTTTACACTCAGTAATGGGACAATTGATTGACACGCAGCTTCGTGGCCAGGTGAGGCCTGTTTTCTCATTATTACAGGACAAACTAAGCAGATAAAAGATCTGGAGTTCATTCTAAGAGTTGAACATGCATTTGGTAGCTGTTTACTAAAACTCTCAATATGAGGTCCAAAGAGATGTTGATGCAAGTGAAGGAAAAACCAAACTAAACCTAAAACTTTAGGAGTGGCCAAAACAACAATCTGGAACATTATTAAAAAGAAGGAATGCACTGACCAGCTCAGCAACACCTAACGGCCTCAAGACTACAGACGACAACTCAAGTGGATGATCGCAAAATTCTTTCCCTAAAAACGTCATGACATCAAGCCAAGTAAAGAACATTCTCGGGGAGGTAGTTGTCTTTATTATGTTAGTCCAATTACTTCTGAACTTCTGAAAATGTAGGACTGAGTACAATAATGAATGCAATTTCTAAACAGTTATCTAACTGTATCTGACATTAGTATATTGTTGATAGTGAGCATTAGTGAATCATCAGAAACAGAATCAGAATACTTTATTAATCCCAGGGGGGAAATTGTATATTATGGTTGGAGGTAATCAAATGGATCTAGTTTTAAGTTCTTTGCAATTTAGACAGAGGGTAGCCAGTGTAAGCATAAGGACTCTTCAAATGGGTCTCAAATAAAAAAAGAGATATGATGAGATAATAAAACGGTTAAGAAACAGGGAAAAATAAATATTCTGAGCTAAAAAAATAAATAAATAAAACACAATTAAAAAACTGTTTTTTAACATCAGGATAAGCCCAGAGTTTTACAATCAGTAGGTCCATACACACAGGCATCACTGTTCTTAGTTAAACATGAATGAGTGTATATTTTTCTTTGCATCATTATCATCAGGCCAAAGAGGAAGAAGAAGATGAAAAAGAAGTAGTTGTTTACTTAGCTTTTTTAGACAATTTTTCTGTGCAACTAAAGTCTAGTTTTCTTTTTCATTTTAGTTACAGTCTTCTTCTTTCAGTCTTCTGCACCTGTTAGGGGTTGGCCTTGCCTTGCTGCAGCTCTGCACATCGACCATATTCTTGAAGACTGGTACCAGTGCACTTCTTCTCCATCCCTCTGGCATTCTCTCATACTCCAAGATCGTGTTAAACAATCTGGTTATAAAGTCCACTGTCCTATGTGATCTGGACCAACCGTCATTCCACTCCTCATACTCTTCATAGCTAAGAGGGAGGCAGATGAAATGGTGAAAATGCAAGGAGAAGCGGTAGTGAAGGTGGATGAGTTTAAATACCTGGGGTTAACCGTCCAAAGCAACAGACATTACATAACAGAGGTGAAGAAGAGAGTGCATGGATGGTGACAAGATGACGGAAAGATAGCAGCAAGAGCGAAAGGGAAGATTTAAAAGTTAGCAGTGAGACCTGCTATGATTTATGGTTTGGAGATGGTGGCACTGAAAATGAGACAGGAAGTGGAGCTGGAGGTGGCAGAATTGACGATGTTGAGATTTTCACTGAGAGTGACCAGGATGGACAGGATTAGAAATGAGTACATCAGAGGGACAGCTCAGGTTGAGCAGTTTGGAGATAAAGTCAGAGAGGTGAGGCTGAGATGGTTTGGACATGTGCAGAAGAGGGATGGTGGATATACTGGAGAAAGGATATTGAAGATGGAGCTGCCAGACAAGAGGAAAGTAAGAGGATGAAAGTAATATGGTGAGATGGAGGCAGATTGCTTTGGCGACTCCTAATGGGAGCAGCTGAAAGAAGAAGAGCTTCTTCATAGCTGCTCTCACACTCCGAACGTCCCAGTTCACTATCATTCCTCCATCTGTCCTCATATCTCTTTTTAATTCTCCTCTTTCATCAGCCCCTTAAAGTCCTCTTCTTCCTTCTCTATCCTTAATCACTCCACCCTAACCCCTACCCTAACCAGTAACAACAGCTGTCGAATAATAAGAAAACACAATATTTCTCTGAAATATACTGAATACATTGAAGATATCTTCCTGTGAGTCCTCTGTGGTGAAGATGACTGCTTTCATTCTTTCTGTGTATTAACTGACGCATTGTTCACAGTTTACAGCGCTGCTCATTCATCGCCCACACCCATCTGTCTGCGCCCTGAAAGCTGCACTCAGCTGTACAGTGAGGGGGGTAACTATCTGCAGGGCTTCATGCCTGTGAAGCCTCGCTGCCCGCACTCAGCTGTCAGTCAGCCTGTGTTTATTCCAGCTCTCTCCACCCATCCTGCTCAACATGCACACCCTGACAGGCTGGAGGATCTCTGCTCAAACTGCGGGGAAGCCGCTTTCAGCAGGCCGCTGACAGCTCCTGCACACGCTCTGCCATACCGGAACGACCTATCTAGCTAATTATCCACGCTATTTAATTCATAAAATGGGATTAATCACTCACTGAGCCAAGATTCAAGCGACTCCCCTTCCTGGTACGCCATAGCACTACAAACATCGCGTGATGTCACCGGCGTGTACGCGAGAGTCCGGAAAAAGTATTGCAACAATAAAGTCACAATATCTAATTTTAAAAAAATTAAATATATATGTTTTGATACCAATATCTGTCAAATTATTTTTTCAAAGAAAACTGCATTTTTATTTTATTTTATTTTTTAATCAAAAGGCATATACAGGAGCTACCAAGCCGGGGTCCTAGCTGACACTCACATTTCCAAGATGGCGGCTTCTTTTGGAACATTTTTAAAACCTTGGACGCCGAGGTAAATGTGACTCTTTTAAACACACAGATATCCGCAGCTCCTTATGTATTATCCGTGTAACTTTGATGGCAACGCAGTAAAATAAGTCGCTTCGGTGTTAAATATGAGTCCCTGAAAGAGGTGACACTGATGTGAAGGAAAGGCTGCAACTTTGAGCACATTTATCACTAACACACTGTCCGAGACTGAGATGTTCACAGACGACATCGTGAGCTGTAGTGAGAGTAGGGTGGAGGTGGAAGAGAGCCTGGAGAGGTGGAGGTATGCACTGGAGAGAAGAGGAATGAAAGTCAGTAGAAGCAAGATAGTACGTGTGTTTGAATGAGAGGGAGACAGGTGTGCAGTATGTCCTTCAAAAAATAAAGGAAACTGGATAAGTGGAAAGTAAAAGAAGTGGCAAGACTAAGAAACTATCTACAGCAGTGAACAGTATCTGAAAGTCATGTCCTTAAGAAACAGGGAAAAAATTCCAGCAAAGACCTGACAGATGCATCTGATTCTTAAGCTGATCCATGACTGGTTAGAATTGTACAAACTCGTGGTTTTGTCTTATGAGCTGTATTTCCATTCGTGTTTGAACATGTTTCCCATTTTCCTGGAAAATATGAAGAAATGAGAGTTGGCTCAAGACTTGTGAACAGTATGGTAGGAGGAAGGCAGAGGTGGCTGAGCTGTTTGAGGATGGTGCAGGACGTGCATGAGAACAGTGAGACAGTGGTAACGTGGGTTTAAAGTGGGGGTAGGATTGACTCAGGGATCAGCTCTGATCCCCTTATTTGCAGTGGTGATGGACATGTTGAAAAATGAGGTCAGACAGGAGTTTCTGTGGACTATGAAGTTTGAAGACGACATTGTGATATGTAGTAAGAGTAGGGAGGAGGTGGAAGAGAGCCTGGAGAGGTGGAGGCATGCAATGGAGAGAAGAGAAATGAAAGTCGGTAGAAGCAAGAAAAAGTACTTGTGCATAATGAGAGGGAGGCAGGTGGGGTGGTGACAATACAAGGAGTAGAGGTGGTGACGGTGGATGAATTTAAATACCTGGAGTCAATCATTAAAAGCAACGGGCAGTGGTGAGGTGAAGAAGAGAGTGCAGGCAGAGTGCTTTATAGCAGCAAGAGTGAAAGGGAAGGTTTACACAACGGTAGTGAGACCTGCTGTGATGTATGGTTTGGAGACGGTCACACTGATGAAAAGACAGGAGACAGAGATGGAGGTGGCAGGGATGAAGATGTTAAGTTTCTCACTGGGAGTGACCAGGATGGAGAGGAAAATGAGTACATCAGAGGGATAGCTCAGGTTGAGAAGTTTGCAGAGAAATTCAGAGAGACAAGTTTGAGATGGTTAGGACATATGCAGTAGATATATTGCAGAAAGGATGTTGAAGATGGAACTGCCAGGGCAGGAGGAAGAGGATGACCACTGAGAAGGTACGTGGATGTAGTGAAGGAGGACATGCAGAGGGTTGGTGTGACAAAAATGATGCAAGGTATAGGTTGAGATGGAAGCAGGTGGCGAACCCTAAGGGGGACAGCCAAAAGAAGAAGACTACATTTTTATTTATTAAACAAAATGGCAAATATGACCTTTAGACATTTTCTTAGCTTAAGGGTAGCAGGTACTTTTGGCTTCTTTCTTTTCCCCCAAGGGGTCATGACAGTGGATGAATCCGCACATGTAATGTGGCACAGATTTTACACGGTATACCCTTCCTGGTGCAACCCTCCCATTTATGTGGACTTGGGGCCGACATTAGGCGTACACTGGCTTGCGACCCCCAAGGCTGGGCTTATGCCCCATTTGCAAACCAGGAACCCTTCACATGTAAGGCAAATGTGTAAATCACTACAGTGTGGAGAATATCAGTGACACCAACAAGTGCTGAGTTTTGAAGTGAAGTCTATCTACAAACAAACTGACAAGTAACTTTGTGAAACTCTCCTTTGTTTGCAGAGTGTTCCTGGTGAGATGGAGCAGATACAACCCTTACTATCTGGAGCCTGAGGTCAGGAAGGAGGCCTACAGCCAACCAGAGACAGAGCTGAGTGCTGAGGAAAAGGAACAGCGTGAACTCAAAGCCCTCCGACCTATCAAGGCAGCTACCAGTGGGGTCACCAGCTCTGTTTTCGACGATCCAGTCGTCAGGTAGAACTGACACCTCAACTCATTACAACACTCTGTCGCTTGTTCAAAGTTCTGCATATTAAAGTCTACCTCCGGTGTTGTCTTTTCAGTAAATTCATCAACATGATAATGAAACATGGAAACAAGGTTTTGGCAAGAGAGATCATGATACAGGTAAAAAAAAAAAAAAGACAGACTTTGAAAAACATTTTTCGCGGGCTAAATTAAATAATCACTTGTCTTTATTAGACACTGGAGAACATAAAGAAGAAGCAGGTGGAGAAATACCACAAAACTCCTGAGGGGGAGAGAGAAGCAATCGAGTGTAACCCCTACACTATCTTTCATCAGGCTCTGGAGAACTGTAAGCCTGTCGTTGGGCTGGCCAGCATACAGAAAGGTGGAAAGTACTACCAGGTCAGTGACAACGTACTTCAGTGCTCTTTTGACTGATACAAATAAGATCTTGCTCCATGAAACTGCTTTTTGACAGTGACAATTTGAAAATGGGATTTATCTCTTAGGGTTTAGTTTTCAATAACATTTGATGAGCTTGTGCCAACAAAGCACAAAAGAGACTGATTAGACTCTGCTTGGCCTCTAACCCCACCTAGGTGCCCATCCCGCTTACAGACAACAGACGCCGCTTCCTTGCTATGAAGTGGATGATCACAGAGTGCAGGGATAACAAACACCGGCGCACGCATATGTATGAAAAACTCTCCCAGGAGCTGCTGGCTGCCTTTGTCAAAGAGGGCAATGTGATAAAGAAGAAGTACGAGCTGCACAAGATGGCTGAAGCCAACAGAGCCTATGCTCACTACCGCTGGTGGTAGAAAGAAACGTGCAAGATGTGAAATGCTGTCGACTCAAATCTGCAGATTAACAGACTGGACAGACAAAGAGTCATAGCAGCTCAGTGCGAAGACGTGAAAATCCTTCATGTATATAAAGAACTGAACATGACTGTAACTTTTGTACTAAGGAAGCTGTATTGTGTACATTAAAGTATGGTGTATTTGTGTTAATAAGCAATAAACACAAAGCGAATTAAAAAACTTTCAAAGATTTATTAGAACAAACTTTCATTTAATGCAGAACCCAACTATAAAAAGAAAACAGGGAAATGTGAAGTGTAATAAAATACAAATGCATATTGCAGTCAAATCTGTAGAATGTCATTAAAGGATTATAATCAGCTTGTTTGCCTTTGTTAAATACACAAACTATTGTTTCCCCAGTGAGTTTTATTAGTTTGGCCAAAGAATGTGGTAACACCAAGTCTGAATATGGAAATCTCCCAACACTGGAACAAAGAAAAAGATTCTGGGAGACAACACTATATTGCATTTAGCCTTTTTTTAAATTCAGATTTTTACTACTGTCAGACGGCCTTTGAGCAAAATTTTTACATACATTCTGCAGGTACTGGTTATCAAAATTAGAACCTTTTAAAGATTTTAACAGCAGGATATTGAACCTGTATTTGCGCCTGAGTGATTCCAAAACTGAACTCCTGAAAGCCATCACAGACTATCAAAGTTTAGTGTTGCTGGTGTGAAGAGAAGTTAAATCTTTGAAAAATACTTTATTAATTTGCACGTATAACTGACCTGCAAATATGCAAAAGGGAAGAAAACAGACTCCTCGTTGGACGTACTGGAGTCACCTGCTGTGCATGTTATGTCAGGATAGCCTGATTAACAAAGATTTCAAATCCAGACATTTATTAAATATCTGATGTGTCTACAGAAAAATGGTTTAAGCAATCATTTGGTCTTTTATTAAAATGCTGTAACAAAAAATAAAGCCCTGAATTAAGACACCGTTTCTCCTGTCAAACTGATCAGTAACAAAGTCATCAGAAACACTTTCAACTACAATTTAACTCTGTTGCAAAATTAAAATTCTACACTAAAATAGCTACTTAAATAATTAATATTTTTTTAATATTAAAACAAAAGTAAAGCAGAGACCAAATCAGGATTCATCTGACTGGAATATCTCTTGTGATTTTGGATTTGGTAAAATTAAGCTGAAATGTTCTTACAAAACAGGAATGCTAGAAAGATTACAAAAGATGCCTTCAGCTTCTCTAGTTGCATCAAACTTGAAAACAAACTTCTTTTAAACAAAGTGTACCTGAATGTGGCTAACCCTCATTAACTGAACTTCAGCTTCTCGTGAACTATTGCACATTCCACATCCACAACACACTTCAGGAATACTGTGTTAGTCTTTTAGAAACTGCTGTCTTCTCAAACTCCTTGCCAGATTGCCTTGAAGATATCGCCATCTATCAAACTGCTGGTTTTATAATCAGTGGTGATTAAGAGGAGGTGTCCAAGGTGCTTGAAGGTTATAGTTCCAGTGCCCTTGTGACCATCCTAGTCAGCTATTTCACTGTAGTAGTACTTGTGAGCGGTGCTGCTGAGCATCCAACCTCCGGCTCTAAACTCCAGTATCTCCAGCAGCAGCAGGCGGGCCATGGAGGTGAGGCCCTCCTGGAGCAGAAAGCCATCCCGCAGCAGGAAGAATAGTTCGTCCATCCGCTGGCTGTTCACCTTCTCCAGCTGTTCTCCAATGCGATGGAGCTGCAGCACCAGGCAGTCCACCTATAGGAGGGTGAAGAAAGAGGCACAGTAAAGCTAAACATAAAACTAACTCATATATAAATCTCAAAATTACAGCTCTTTGACCTCTTTTGCTTTTATTATAACATTTTACATTAATCTTGCTGCCAAGTACTGCAAATTCTCTCACCAGCTACTTTATTAGGTAAACCTGCTGTTAGTGCCAGACCGTTTGGTCTGAGTATTTAAAAAAAAAAATGCTGATCTACTGGGATTTTCCCACACAAACATTTCTGGGGTTTACAGAGAATGGTCCAAAAAAAAAAAATCCAGTCAACGGCAGTTCTCTATGCAAAAATGACTTGTTGATGCCAAAGATCACATTAGAATGGCCAGACTGCTTCAAGCTGATAGAAAGGCAACTATAATTCAAATAAACACTCATTACAACCAAGGTACACAGAAGAGCATCTCTGAAAGTACAGCATATCCAACTTTAAAGCAGATGGGCTACAGCAACAAAAGACCACACTCGGTGCCACTTCTGTCAGCTAAGTACAGGAATCTGAGGCTACAATTCACTCACACAAAGCTCACCAAAATTAAGATAAAAGATTAAAAAAAAAAAACATAGCCCAGTATGATGAAGCTCAATTTCTGCTGCACCATGCAAATGGCCCCTTAGTGCCATTTGAGCACTGTTCAAACACCACAGCCTACCTGAGTATTGTTGCTGACCATGTAAATCCCTTTATGACCACAGTGTACTTATCTTCTGATGGCTACTTCTAGCATAACACACTCAGACTCAGCTTTATTGATCCCGCAGGAAATTGTTTTGTCTCAGTAGTGCTACAGTAAAATGTAACCATGTAACAAAGCTGAGATCATCTCAAATTGGTTTCTTGAACATGACAATGAATTCACTGCGCTCAAATGGCCTTCAGAGTCACCAGATCTCAAGCAAGCAGAGCACCTCTGGGATGTGGTGGAACTGAAGATTGGAATGGATGTAAAGCTGACAAATCTGCAGCAACTGTGTGATGCCATCATGTCAAAAAGAACAAAAATCACTCGAAAATGTTTCAAGAAATTGCTGACTGTATGTCCTGAATAATAAAGACAATTTTGAAGGCAAAAATGGGTTCACTCCAGTACTAGCATGGTGTATCGAATAAAAGTGGCCAGTGAGTGAGTGTGTGTGTATATATATATATATGCATTAAAACTTTTTACCTTTTAATGGGCTACGATAAACAATGGCTGTTGAATTATACAGCAAAAAGAGGAACTGTATTGGATGAAATGCAATCTTAAAAGCTTCAGCTATCATATGACAATGGTTTAGATTTTTATTTAGCTTTTTTAGATTTATTTGCATTCAGAGTCACATTATAAACTATGACTACCCAATGGAAGTGCATCAACTGGCTATACCAGTAACCATGAAAAGATGCCCAAAAACAATCAAATTTCCCCTCATACATGATGTCAGTATTAATACAGGAGGAAAACTACTATAACATTTTTATAACTCAGTGGAAAGACGTGAATAATATTCTAATTCAAATCACTATATTTGTCATTACATTTAAAATAACTAAATCTCTTCCTCACCTCTTCCTCATTCATTAGAGCGTCTGGTTGGGCCAACCTCGTCAGACAGTCGTACACAGGATGGACCAGGGCTACCATCGGCATGTTGTTCACCTAAGACATACAGAGCAGACCATGTTTACAGCAGCTCAGTGCTATCAAAACAAAACAACTAGAACTTTTAGCAAGGAAACTGTTAAGTCCTTCTAAAAAAGGAACAAGTGCAGAGTATTAACATAAAAATCGCTCTGTTTAAAATGCCAGTGGCTCTTATCAAGGATGAAACCTGAGTTGGCTATTGTTGATAGGTATGTGCTAGGACCACGCCTAAGAGCTCAATTCCTCCCTACAGATGTATAAACTGCTTTCTACAGGAGACATGTCTGTATTTTAGCAGTAACATGAGAGGCATTTGTCCAAATTTCAGTGGCTGCTTCTGGACATTTAAATCTGCAACTATGAAAAACACTACAACCTCATAAATGCAGTTACAAACACTGACAGGTCATAGTGTGGACAAGCATTAAAAGGAAGCTGTCCTCCCAAAGTTATAAGAACCATGAAAAGAGTCCTTCCGGTCTGGAGGTGCCAAATTAATGAAAGAAAATGAATTCAAGTTATATTTGCAGATGCATGTGTCTAAAGTAATTTAACAAACTGATTTGTGTTTCTCCATGTGAAATAACTCAAAACTTTCAAACTCTCTCTAGCTTACTTTGAGGTAGTCAAAGATGTTGCAGATGAATGTGACGTAGCACACCCACTCCGGCAGTGAGCGCTGCCTCATCTCCTCGCGGTCTTTGAACTCCTGCTGGAGCCGGTTCAGCAAGTTTCTTCTGAATATGTTCCCGTTGCTCTGCTTGGCCTCAGCCTGCACAAAGTGATCAAGAAAGAGTCAAGCCGATAATAGAGGGAATGTGGACAAACATTCAGGAAACATAAGTCAGGTGAGCCAATTTTGAGCTCCCTGTTGCTTGAATGCAATATATAATTGTACTTTAACAAGGGGAGAAAGATTAATTATTCTTGTTACGGCTGCTCCCTTTAGGAGTCACCACAGCAGACTATGTATATTTAATGGTGTGTCTGCAACTTAAGCAATTTCCCCCCGGGGATTAATAAAGTATTCTGATTCTGATCTCACCTCATCTCTGGCATCCTCTTCTGTCCTCCTTCACTACATCCATCAACCTTCTCTGAGGTCTTCCTCTTTTCCTCCTGCCTGGCAGCTCCATCTTCAACATCCTTTGTCCAATATATCCACTATCCCTCTTCTGCACATGTCCAAACCATCTCAGCCTTGCCTCTCTGACTTTATCTCTAAACTTCTCAACCTGAGCTGTCTCTCTGATGTACTCATTTCTAATTAGGTCAATTCTGGTCACTCCCAGCAAAAATCTTATCACCTTCAATTCTGCCACCTTCTGCCCCAACTCCAGTCGGTACGGTCTCACTGCTATCTTGTAAACCTTCCATTTTACTCTTGCTGCTATCTTTTCATCAAAAAGCCTCCCTAACATTCAACTTAACAGTCACCACCCTGCTTGCGCTCCCTTCTTCTCTGCTCTTGTGTACTGTCCATTGCTTCAAATGGTAGACCCAATGTATTTAAATTCATCCACCTTCACTACCTCCACTCCTTCCATCTTTACCACTCCACCTGTCTCACTCTCATCTACACACATGTATTCTGTCTGGTTTCTATTGACTTCTCTGCAGTGCATACCTCCACCTATCCACGCTTTCTTCCATCTGCTCCCTACAGATCACAATGTCGTCTGCAAACCTGAGAGTCCATGGAAACTCCTGCCTGACCTCATCTGTCAACCTGTCCATCACCCCTAGAACCTAGAGGGGTTCAGAGCTGATTACACTACAGCAAAACAGCAGTAAGGTGTGCAGTAGGAGTGACAGATTGGTTGTTAACAAGTTGGTTAAAGCTTACCTGCACAATAGTGTAGCAAATACGTCCGGCCTCCTTGCTGAACACATGGTCCTTTAACGACTGGTCCACAATGATACTGGATACCTTCTCCAGGTTCACTGAATTTGGATCTGAAAAACCCAAATCCGTATTTAAGAGGTAATTTTCAACTACATTCAAAAGTGTGAATTAGAGTAAAGTTAAATGCTGACCTTTCAAGGCTGTTTTCAGTAACATTTGTGTGTCCAGGTCAAATGACTGGATTCGGTAGTCTTCAGTAGAGTTTTCCATTATCGATAATAGCATACAAAGTACACCTGTGGGCTACCACCTGTAAAGATCAGAAATTTACTGCAGGTGTTTCCATAGCACAGATCAAAGTTATATGTCTGCTTCCAGCATGGGCACAGAAAACATCGTCATTATAGCCAGAGACACCAGGGCAGTTTTTGCGACAACAAAACCCACAGAATCCTGTACAGTCATCAAATTGGCTGAGCCCCGGCCACAGCTCTTTCATTGAGGGATAGGGAGGGGATTACATGAGCAAACCCAAGTCAACTATAAGCATCAAACAACATCCAATCAAACAGGAACCAAGTTTATTTTAACTTGTAAGATATCACACACCATTATGTTAAGTATCAGTTACAAACAGGTGACATTAGTTAAGTGTGACTACACGTAAAGTTGCGTCTAGCTGTAGTTTAGGTCCAGCATTGGCACATCTTTGTTGCTTTCGATGTTAGCGAGCTTGTGCGCTTCCGCTCAGTCGTAGAAACCCAGTGTTAGGCTAGCATTTACGCTAAGAGTCAGTATGGAGCTTAATACACCGTCTACATTTACCTTAATACCGCCCGCCAAAAGATACAAACATGTAATCACTTCACCGAACTGAAATCATTTACCAAAAATAAAGGAATAACGTGCGTTAAACCATACCTGTTTAACGCAAATTCGTAACATCTACGCTAAGGTGTAGGTTGAGGTAAACAGGCGTTCCTCGACCAGCCTGTCGAAGCTGAACTATTAGAGGAAAGATAAGTCCCTCCTCTCTTCACCTAAACAAAATTAACGTGAGCAAGTGCATTTGTTTTGACCCTTAAGTACCTATTCTGCCAGTCACGATGCCTTCCTGCAATAAAGATGCCGCGTCTTAAAATAATCACTTAAAGTGGTTGTTCATTGTGTTTGACATGTTAAAGGTATGTTGTTGAAAGCAGTGACTTATCTTGATTGGATATTTCCTCTTTGAAGTGATCTAGCCGGCCCGGAAGTAATATAAGGTGCGTATCGGCAGCTAATAGAAAGATATTCCCGTCCTACTAATTAAATTGTAAATGTTGGGTTTCGGTGCTGGCGCTTTATGCATATATCATATTAATGAAGGATTGTAAGGTAATGCTTTTCTATTTCTATTACCTCTATAGCCCGTCTACCAGGTGAACACTTGCTTTGTTGTTAGCTTAGCATAGCTTGTCCCAAGGTCTCACTGCATGTCCTCCACACGTCGTTTGTTACTGTTCTAGGGTTTTTAGCATTTTATTGTGATTAGACTGTACAATACAAAATATTAGAGGAAGATGAGTCACACACGGCTGTACATATAGATTCAGAAGACAGCATGAATGAAATTGTGTCATGGTGATGGACAGGTTGACAGATGAGGTCAGGCAGGACTTTCCGTGGACTATGATGTTTGACATTGTGACACTGTGATCTGTAGTAAGAATAGGGAGCGAGTAGAAGAGAGCCTGGAGAGAAGAAGAATGAAAGTCAGTAGAAACAAGACAGAGTACATGTGCATAAATTAGAGGGAGGCAGGTGGAATGGTGAAGATGCACGGAGTAGAGGTAGTGAAGGTGGATGAGTTTAAATACCTGGGATCAACCATTCAAGGCAAAAGGACAGTTCACAATTGAGGTGAAGAAGAGGGTGCAGGCAGGGTGGAGTGGGTGGAGATGAATGTCAGGGGTGCTTTGTGGCAGAAGGATCACAACAAAAGTAAAGGGGAAGGTTTACAAGATAGTAGTGACAACCTGCTATAATTAATGGTTTGGAGATGGTGGCGCTGACAACAAGACAGGAGGCAGAGCTCAGTTGAAGATGTTGAGTTTTTCCATGGGAGTGACCAGGATGGACAGAATTAGAAATAAGTACATCAGAGGGACAGCTCATGTTGAGAAGTTTAGAGACAAACTCAGAGAGGCAAGGTTGAGATGGTTTGGACATGTTCAGAGGAGGGATAGTGGATATATTGGACAAAGGATGTTGAAGATGGAGCTGCCAGACAGGAGGAGAAGAGGAAGACCTCAGAAGGTTGATGGATCTAGTAGTGAAGGAGGACATGCAGATGGTTGGTGTGACAGAAGAGGATGCAAGTGAAAGGGTGGGATCCGCTTTGGAGACCCTTAAGGGAGCAGCCAAAAGAAGAAGAAGAAGAATACTATCATTTTA
>VUQH01031368.1:6875-25929 GCA_015106775.1 Etroplus canarensis
TTGTTTACAAATTATTAATGACATTAGAATTTTTGTGTATTGTTATCCAGTGACACACACACACACATATATATATATATATATATATATATATGAACACACAGTTGTTGTTATTCTTTAAAACTAGCATTATATTATCTTTATAACAACCATATTGTCATTTCTACTCAACAGATGCAGCTTTATATCTTTGCACTGTTCTACAAACCAATTATGAACCATTTAATTAAATGATAATGAATAATGGTTAATAAAAGAAACAAAGTATAAACTGAAGTTTAATTAACTATCTAATTAACTATATATATATATATATATATATATATATATATATATATATATATATATATATATATATATACATACATACACATACACATATATATGCATGTGTGTTTATATTTTTCCATTTCATAGTGTCAAAAATATATGAATCACATTAAAATACCCCTATAGGCACCTGTGTTGAATGTTATCAGCCCATTACACAGCAGTTATCACTTGTTATCACTCCCATAGATCTTTGTAGTAGGCGGACTCTATCAGAGAAGCTCAAAGGGCTGCTATCACCTCATTTATTGGTGGGGGCGGAGAAGACATACTGGCTGTGTTTCCAATTTAAAGGGGCATCTAAGGTCTGCAATAAGGAGGTTAGAGGGCTTGCATTGTAACGCATTAGACATGAGTTCTGTTTTTACACTTTATATTTATTTTAGCTCAGTGTGTGCTTTCTGTTTCCATTCCCTGTTTTTACTTTTATCATGACCACCATGGATTCATCTATTTTTTTTATATTAGCAGTGAGTTTTAAAGCTCATTTTACTTTGCAAAGTTCCTGCTTTTTTAAATTTTAGTGCCACATGAGTAAAACTTTAGTATTTATTCTTCAGCAAATCCAGGGGCTGGAGTGGGTCCCATTTAAAATATCCAGCATGTTGATGAAATGGGTCACTACACTGCAAAATATGATTACATATTTATCATGCAGCTAGATAATAAGCTCAGCGTGTGTCGCCATCCACATTGCCAATGGGTAACATCACCCCAGCTACATTATGAATAGTAACCTGAAAATAGTATCAATAAAATATAAATGCCTTTAAATGAATAATAGAGGTGTTTGCAGTGGTGGAGGCAGGCATGCAAGAATTAACTAAGTCATAATTTTTTTCCAAGTAAGATGAATTGAAAGCCGTAAGGCAAACCATGCTGTGCAGAGTTGGCCACGCACCACACTTAATCAAATAAAATGGGAAAATTCGCCTCACTAAAACCTCCAGTCATAACTCAAATACCTCACAGAGTCAGAGGGGCGAGCAACAGCACTGGTTTGGAGGCTATAAATCACTGTGGCAGGGGGAGAGTCTGCCGTTTCTTCCAGATCAACAAAGCTTTATATGAATAACAGAAGAATGCACGTGCGCACACACACACACACACACACACACACACACACACACACACAGAAAGCTGTTTTCACACACCAAACTGAACGTGCAGCTTCCAGATCTGGGTGCAAGCATGTGACCAAGAGGTTACTGATGAACACTGTGTGGCTGGTGAGTAGAACAAGGAGTGTCATCACCTCCTGTAGTATTTACAAGTGGGGAAGTACTGGTGCAATGTTGTTAAGAACACACATTTAAGCCAGGTGTTTTACCTCTGCATTTTTGTATATATTGAGAAAGAGTCCTGTGGATTTTTTGGGTAAGCTGATCAAAATCATAAAGTGAAGAAAATGTGTATGTCTTGGTATGTAACTGCACAGAGGGATGTTTGGTTCAGTAAGGGTGAAGCGAATGAACATGTGAATTTACTGCTTATTACTTTTTCTTTTTAAAAAATGAGTCTTTATTTGACCATGTTTTGAAACTCTTGAGATTAAGAATCTCATTTGCAAGAGGGTTTTTGGGCTGAGGGCTGAAGTGGGCAGCATTAACCTAGTATGTTTTTTGATCACAGGAGAAAGTGGAGCCACTCTGCTGCTTACAAGTCTACTTTACCTGTCGGCTGGTCGTTGATTAATTGCATTTGTGTAAAACATCACCTGAATTGACACCTGAGACAGGTTCTGCATTAATAGGGGAAATTTCTTGAATAAGGGTTCAAACAAATTTGTTATATCAGCTGATTTTTATGTTAAGGTTTAATCAAATCACGGTCAAATGTTAAATAGACTAGTCACCAGTACCTTAAAATGGTGCATCATTCAAAAAATGATCTGCTTAAAGCTTTCACAGCTGTCACAAACATCACAATGGCACAAAAAAGAGAACAACAGATGTGGAGCTCTCTCCCTCCATTCTCACAGAGGCTGTTGCAGTTGTCCCTCCCAGTAATCATTCTTCAACTCATTGTGATTAAAAACATGGTTACGGTCCATGGTTAAGCAAAAGAGCCTCTTACACCGATCCCTGATGAATGTCCTCAAAGACAGTTTGAACAGAGTTTGAACACCCCTCATCAGAAAATGTATCACCTAAACCTCTGAGCGCCACATTTAGATTACTATAACTGGAGCATCCAGATGAAGGCAAAGCTTTGGCTTATTATTAGCTGCCGCTGAGCAGTTTAACATTATCATTAAGCAGTAATTTCTCACTAATATGTTTGCTGACAATTGCTCTTTTGGGGCAGTAAAATGCGGCACATATTTGGATAGGTTCTGGTCAGTTGTACACAAGTATGTTCCGAACTGCTGTGTCTGAAGGGACCTCATAGTTGTAGACTGGCATATTTTTTTTTATTGTGTCATGATGAATTTGTGCAGCTAACATGTGGGACTGTGTCATGTCTGTGCAATTAAAATGTTGTATGTATTTCGGTCTGTTTTCGCTCAGTTGCGTGGACCAGATCAGTTTTGCCCATTTTTGTGTGCTGTGTGCAGCAGGGTGTTGTAGCTGCAAGACTGACATACTGATTAATTTTACAGTTAGATTAGAATGTGCTGACATGAATGAAATGGTAACAAAAACTTTAAGCCCAAGCTGTTTTGTGTATAAAGTTATGAAGCATACCCTACATCCTATTATCCCACCGACACATACACACACACTCACACACATGCACACAAACGCTTCAGCACTGCCAAGTTCCCACTCCCTTTCCATTGCTCTGCATGTAGTATTTTTGCATATTTTAGTATGAGCCTTATTTTTCTTATACTGGGCCTTGATGCACAACCTCAGTTCATCCTTCATCTGAAACAAGCCAGTTTAGCTCCTTTATTCTGATTAGTTGGCCCAAGTAAACACTCACTTTGAACAGCTGGTGGGAGGGGCTTCTATGTTCACAGCCAACCCTGTTGGCTTGAGATGACCATATTAGGGATATCAACTCTCGCTGACATCATACAGAGGCAAGAGTAGAGAAAAACTATCAGGGATTGAGCATTTAAGCCTTAGTTTTTGGCTCATTACTAGTAAACACAGTTACCTCTTTATGTGAAACATGTTTATTATGAGCATCCACTCATGTAACTGTGTATTTATGAGACTAAAGATAAGGAAAACATATACATAAACATGCTCCCTTTAAGGATAAAGGATTTATTAAACAATCTCCTCTCTGAGCTGGACATGGATATTACCATTAGTCTCTAACTGCACAGAGAAGTTTGCAATAAAGCAAAGCAGATAAATGAAGCAATGCACTGTATACATATTACTTATAAACAAATGGATGCCCCTGGCTGCACTCATTGTCTGTCCACTGTGTATGTAATTTGTAATCTGCACCATGCAGATGGCAGCCTTGTAATACTTTGCCCAGAGGCTCAGAAACAAGCCAGTTCTCTTCTGCTGGAATATTATGTACTATCTATAATGTTATCACATCTTTTCTGCCACAGAGTAGATCTGGTTAAAGGGATAGTAGCTGCCAAGTTTGTCCAGTCTAGTATTCCTTGATGCTGACGACATGCAGTCCTCATGATCATTTTACTATTTTTTTTCTAAGGCAGGAAAGGAGAGATTATTTTATGTTACATTCCCCTGGAAGTGTCATGTAATGAGTGTGCTGTGCTGCTTCCAGGTCCCGTTCTTTTTTACTCCGGTCTTGGCATCGTGTTGGTCCCTGGTGTTCCTGCTCCTCTGTTGTAGTGGCTGGGCATTGTGATGCAATGAAAACCTTCCAGGGGCAACATAAGCAGGTAGAAGCTGCAATTCAGGACCTTTCGGCCATCTTGGTTTTACAGAGCACCATGTGGTTGTGAGCTCACTGATTTCTTTGGACTTAGTGAATGAGTTTGCTTGGTTTTTAAACTGAGTTGTTTGTGTTGCTTTATTTTGTGTTAAGTTGCCAGAGGAAACTGGTAGAGGAGAGCTTTTCTCCTGTGTTTCCTGGTGTTGCTAGGGAGTTTAGTTGTAGGATTGTACTTTTCTTTTCTCTAGTTAGTTAGTTATTGGTGGTTTTGTTTCATTCTAGGACTGTTTTGTTTGTTATTTTGGCCTTGGCTCTCCCTAAAGGTATTTGTGGCTTCCTGAACATCACCCTGGCAATAAATGCTTCTCAAACTGACCCAACCTGTCTCCTGATGTTCCTCTCATCTAGTGCAGTGTTACTCCGCTCACCCCTAGACCACCTCGGGGACGTAACACTTATAGTTTGCATTTCTGATTCAATTAAAAAAAACAAACAAACAAACAAAAAAACCCAATGATGTTGAGTGACCACTTTAATGCTCACCAAACCCAACAGAAATGATTCAAATCTAGAAGAATATAAGAATGAATAAGATTTTGACTCATTAACAATGATTTGCATGGTATAAGAAATATAATAGCATCTCTTCTTTGTCACTAAATGGGACACCTCAAAGTAATTTGTACCACACAGTAAAAATAAATAATAAAACATCTCTTAAGGCAATGTTCTATATATTACATATTTTATGTGTATTTAGTGACCCTCAGATAATTTCAGCCTCTCCCCGTTTAGCCATTAACCTCTATTAAAACACTGTCCTTCATATCCTAATATCCCAAAGGGCTCAGCAGAGGGCCAATACCTAAAACCAGTCCCCAGACAGACAATAGAGGGCTTCTAGTATTAATTCAGAACTGAGGCTGTCTTCCTGTCTGTTTCCTGTTTTAACCCTCACAGGAGGGAAGTGAGGGTCTGCTCTTATTGCAAGGGGCATTGTGAGGCTTCCTCTATGAGTTCCTGTCCTGGACAATGGGACAGCCCTGGACTCCAGCAGCACCTTAATACTTACTACTTATCTGAGGGCACAGTCTCCTCTAGAATTAGTTTTTATTTGTTCAAACTGTATTATAAATAACACAACCTTGTTTAGATTTGCAAATCCCAATTATAAGAGAGGAAGAACTCATAAATACCAGAGTTTTGGCAATTTGGGTGTCTGTCCAGTCTGATAATTTAGTAGGCTGCTAATATAAATCTAAAAAAATCAGATTATAGCAGCACAGCTTTAGGGTGAGCTTTTGAGCTTTTTTGACTCATCTTGAGTATCCTAATTTAGTTTTCTTTTAAATATAATTATTCTGCTGAATAAATGCAATACTTTTGTTGTTGACTGTAGACTTGATTTGTTTTACTATAGGCATATAAATTCCATTAGAAACGTCAATCTCATTGGTTATAAAATATGCGATTGCTATGCAAAATGAAGCCAAAAACCAAATGGCAATTTAAAAAAATTTGGCAAATTAATTAAACTGTCCCTTCAACTAATCCATTTCCTGTTCACTAAAGCCTCATGTGAAATGGTCTCAGTGGAAGGTTGGCTGGGATGAAACCATTAATACCTAAAGTAAACAGGTAAAAAAGGCAGGGTATGCCAAATTACACAAGGATTGGACTGAAAATCAGTGGTAACAGGTCTTAAGAGAGTATTAATCCAAATTTGAATTTTTTGGTTTAAATTGTTGTTAATATGTACAGAGGAGATCAGGGACAGGAGAGAGGTAAAGCAGTGAGTGTCTACAGTCGTCTGTAAAACACGGTGGAGACTCTGTCCAGGTTTGGGCTGCATTTTAGCCAGTGGTGTTGGGGATCTTCTTAAAATTTATGGAAAAGTATAGTTACATTTTGATCTACCATTCAATACCATCTAGAAAGTGACTGATTGCATGACAATGATCCAAATGCAGTAAACACTTACCCCACACAATGGTACACTATCAGGCTGTACTCCCCAGAGCCCGGACCTCAACATAATTAAAGCAGTGCGGGATCATCTTTACAATGAATGGAACAAAAAGCTGCCAACATGTGAAAAACAACCTTAGAATGTCCTTCAAGAGACCTGCAGGACTGTTCCTGAAGACTACCTGGCAAGAAAACTTTCCTAAGAGAGTTCAGGCTATGTTAAAGAATAAAGGTGTTCATACCACATATTGACTTTCAAACACATTAGAATTATACAAACTCTGTTTTGCCTTATGTACTGTATTTCCATTTATGTCTGCACATGATTCAATAAAGTGTTGCACCCTTTTCCCATTTTCCTAACAACATGTAATGAAATGAGGGGTGGCTCAAGACTTCTGCACAGCATGTAACATTGTTATGAATGCAGTCTCAACAAAACTACGCAGACTATTTATGAACTTACAGGCACAATTATTTTGTGCCAAATGAGCATTAATGGTATTAATGTTTGTAGTTTATATTAATTTTATGTTACACAGTACCAATAAACTGCACGTGCAAATGCAGCAAGCGTATTACTTCTCTGTGAGAATGCTTTGTGACTTCATTCAGTGATTGCAGGATGCCAGTATGTCAGATTTCACAATGAATAAGAAATGTCAACTGTGCTGGAGAGGCAAGCCTCAATAAATAATACAACTTAGTTTATTTTTTCCATCTAGTTTGTCCCCATAACATGCACAGAAGTGGTACATATGAGTGAACAATATTCAGACCAGATGTGAGCAAGATCTCAGTGGGACAGCCAAGTTCATACTGAGGAACACAGTTTTTCCACAGGGATATGAGGATGCTTTCACTCTGAGATCAGACTCCAGCTATGAAAACCACTGTGACATAATTCACCACTTTACAATCCAGACTGTTTGACTGTTTATTCTCATTTTGAGCCTTCAAATTTGGCTTTATGGAAGCAATTGCCTTTACACATTCATGTGACTCAGCCACACTGTCAATAACTCAAGTGAAACATATATAAAAAACTATAGATATGTGCAAAATTCTACTGACCTGTATCCACTCCCTAACGGTGTCGTCTGAGGGTGTCCAGCCATTTTCCTGGTAGTTGAGACGGGAACGTTCGGGGGACCAGTTGGAGTTATACTGGGATGAAGCGCTGATCTGGCTAGAGGAAATTTCCCCTGACTCCATACCCAGTGGCTCCATACAAGGAAAATCTGCCAAAGACACAGAGAATTCAGACAAATAGTTTCACAACACAGGTGGAAATAGTTTTCCACCAAAATGTCGTGTCTTTTGTCAAAACATTTGTTTATCCAAATCATACCAACACCTTCTTTAATATGGGTTTAGAAAGTCTATTACACACATCATTAGTTGGATGAACTGAATTTTTGGTATTTTGCTTCTGAAGGCTGTCACCATTAATGGGTAAATTTATCGTTAAATTCCAGAACTGGGCTCCTCAAGTTATAGCTGTATATTTGTGTTGGGAAAAAAAAATAAGCTCATTTTGTGTTTCTGTCAGACAGGAAAACAACTGAGCATGTGTGATTAAAGTGTTGGCCAGACATTGCAAAGTACTCTGTCCCAGCTTCCTGCTCCCTGCAGGGAAGTCAATGAGAGGTCATTGCAAAGAGCTCCTGTGGTGGTTTGATACAGCAACACAGCATCTACACATTAAAAAAACCCTATGACATATGAAGCTGAGTCTAAAATGAAACGAGACAAAAAATGTACCTGGCTTTCATTTAAATGTCAAACATACTAAGATGTTTTGCTTTAAGTAGGGCTGGGAACCCCCCCCCCAGCACTTCATTGAATAATGTACTACTTATTTATTCTACAAAACGTAAGAAAATAGTGAAAATGGCCACATAATCGCATCTTATTGCTGACTGCATCCAAAGTAATACAATACCCAATGGTAAATCAATTTATACATTTTACAGTAATATATATAAAAAAATCCTCTCATTTGAAAAGCCAGAAGCAGATGGTATCCACATTGTACTAACAACTGGTTGAGAATCAAATCTGTCACTAAATTTCTGTCAATCTGAGTGATGCTTTCAGCAATGCTGACATGTTTTATTGGGTATTTTATTACTGTTGTGTCCAAAATGATTTACTCACTTGCTACTCTGGTCTCAACACAGCAATGGTTCTCAAACTTTTCCCAGCATTGCCTCGCAGATCACCATTATTAATCAATTATTAAAAATACTAATTTTAAAGTAACATGTTTAAAAGTAAACTTTCCAATATTAACTAAGGTTATCAACAGAACTGCGATGACTTTATGTCCAAAACATCTGTGTATCATGCTGAAGGGATGCCAACTGAAGTTTAAATGGTGCCCCAGCTGTACTGTCAAGTAATACTCATTTTTACCACAAGGTGGCTGAGTGACTCAACGTAGAATTTATTTAACAAGAACAGGCATTTAGATGGCTGTCTGGAAAAAGGCCAAATCTCTTGAGGAAATAGTGGTAGAGGGAAAAAAGAAATATTAAAGGTAAACAAAGTAGACAAAATGACCACCCTGTATGCCTGTTTCTTTTAACAATGAAAATGAAAAAGTTGGAGAAAAAATATCCACAACATATCCAGTCAACTTCACATCACTTTAGATTTTTCTTCCTGTTCCACCACTCTCCACCCAAAATGCTTCTGTGCTCCACCAGTGGGGCCTGCCCCACAAATTGAGAACTAAGCTCTGTGTAAAAGACTATGCATATAGTGAGGCTGTCGGCCAAATGAACAACCCCAAAAAACCCAAGCAGGGTCCAAACACCATCATGCATGCAGCGTATTTCTTCAAATTAATAAATATAAATGCTTTGTGGCAACTGAGTGCAATACAAAATTGTATGAAAGGCATGTGTAGTGACCATTTGTGGGACACTGCTTTCTGTGAAGGATTAGACTCTGAGTGCAATGTAAATCAGTATAACACTCACTATACATTTTGACAGCATTGCAAAATGGTGAAGTCCCTATATACTCCACTTTATAGTGAGTAGTATATAATTGATCAGTTAACTGACACACATTTATTTACATTATTAATTATAATAACAGGTTTGGTTAAACCTTATGCATGTACACTCAAACAGAAACAGATATGAATAGGCACTAACCCATGCAGGCAAACAGTACAGCTATTGTTGTCTGTGGATTCGGCTTTAACTTGGTGATTTTCAGTTTTAATCTTTATCAGAAGGATGATCCACTCCTCTGTGGCTTTAGAAAGCTCTGCAATCCCTTGATCTTATGAAATAGGGCAAAACAGCAGGTTGGATAAAGTCAAACTACATGCCTGTATCCGTGAGGCAGGAGTGTCCACCCTGTAACAACAGGGGAGGATGAGGAAGGAAGGGGGGGGGGTGCATACGTAAGGAAATGTGTGTGTTCGCGTGTATGTGTGTGTGGGAGGGCTGTCTGGAGACACAAGGTCTGCACGACTGACACAAACACACTACATCATTCCAAGTCCCGCAAATAAACTGAGGAGAAAGTTTGCTTGCGACATCTGCAGTCTTCTTGCTCATCATCAGTATTTTTTTTAAACATGACAATTTTCAGGCCAAAATCCTCCAACTCAGAGTTTTTCCCAGAAGAGTCCCCTTGCCAGAAAATTCTCTGAAACTACAACTAGACAAGAAGAAAGCACTCTCACACAGCTGATGCACCAGTTTATCCCCCCGAACTCTTCAATTCTTTCACTTTTCTGCTTTCCATCTCAGCTCTAATCGCAAACTTTTTATTCACGAGACAACCTCTGTCCCCCCACAGCAGGTAAAAACATCAACCCTGTCCCCGTACTTCTCCATCTAAAAAGAAAGAAAGGATGCGCACTGAAGCCCCCTTTGATGTCTCAGCTGATCAACGGCTCTGCTGGAGGCCATTGCTGATGGTGATGGCTGGGATAGAGCCAGCGAAATCCATAAATTCACTGCAGGATATCAGCATCTGATTCCTCTAAGGCTGTTTGCAAGGGGGAGACAAATATTTTACTTGAAGAGAAGTTCTTTTAGAACATTTTACAAGGCTGAAGTGCAACACTGGCGTGAAAATCTGTATTAAAATAACATAAAAGCCAAAGTTTTTCAATCTGACAGTCATATTTAAAATATGCTCATTTTAACAGATTTTCAAACTGGCCATTTAAACTTTACTATCTGACATTATTTACATATGTCCTTATGTTTTCCATCAAATTCATTTTTCAGTAGACATCACTGTGTACTTCTGCTTCTTGGCTTTCATTAAGCCTAAGGAGACCACAGCATTGCTATATTTGTATTTAAAAAGTCACTCCCTTTTCATCTGTGTAAACTTATCACTTAAAAACAGTTGCTATGATTTTTCCTCCTACAGATGGCTCCTTTTACGGGTACCCAGGATTTATTTTTTTAACTTCTTATTTTGCTCTGTATTCCTGAAAAAAACCCTTCAGAATACATCAAAAACTGGATGTTCTTATCTTTTGGGGAAAGTTCAAAGCTCTTAAGAAGAATTCTGTAACTGAAGAGTGCAATTACTATTCCGAAGTTGGTCTTTGTATGTTGTATTGTTACTTGATTGTTCTGATTTGCTTCATTTTTGTAACCTGTTTGTGTTATATTCAATTTTATGATTTTTGTGACCTTGTAAGTGTGTGCTTTTTTGGCCAGGCCTCCACTGAAAAAGAGATTTTCATCTCTAAAGACTTTTTGGTTAGATAAAGTAACCAGAACAGTGATGTAGTAGCTCATTCAGCTCACCATCCATCACAATTCACAGGTTACTGCAATCTGTGAGGAACTGAAAAAACATTAGTTTCCTTTTTTTATTGTTTGGCTGTATGGCACAAACTAACGAGAATTAACATCCACCGAGAAGTCAGGGAGACTGACAAACAGTCATGTCCAAGATAAATTCATCTTGTTCAACACCAAATGAAAGTGTTTGAATTCAGGAGTATTATGACTACATGGTCAGTAGTATCCATCGCCATAAAAAGCATGAAAATAAGTGAACGCACCACCATAAACCAAATAATGGTACCCAGCAAATATTTGAACGTTGAATCACGTTGTATAGCAGTTTTTGTAATCTGGGTCTTTATCGACTTGACTTCCTTCTCCATAGGAAGAATGATTAAAAAAATAAACACACACCACAAGGGGGTCTTGAACTCCTGAGCTCTAGCTCACAGCACAACTTTCATCCTACTGAGCTGTTTCACTAGTCACCTGTAGACACTTCGTCCTTAGGGGTATAACGCTGACGTCAGGGGCAAGAGATGATGAGTCCTTCATGTTAAGCTCACCATGAAACAAATGAGATGGAATTTAGAGGTGCCTAACCATGACTTGCTGAAAAGTGTTGTTTATTTTTTTTAAAAAGACAGTCTGCTGTAAGATTAGGCCGTGCACGTTCAGAAGTCATTGTGTGGACGTCTGTTCATAACCATGAAGAAACCAGATTAGTGGTCGTTGTTTTAAAAATACAAAGAAAAATGCAGTTCATTCTACTGCAATAATCTGATCGACATTTCTGACTCTGTAAGAGCTGGTCTGACCCAACATCTTTTCTACGTTGAAACAACCAGTAAAATGACAAATATCACCCTGACCTTGAGCACAATTTGGGTGAAGACCCATTAGGTGATCACTGTGCACATGTTTCAGTGAAATCTGACCAATACTCTAGGACAGGGGTGTCAAACTCCCGGCACGCGGGCCGCTTCTGGCCCCGCCCCTACTTCCGGTAGCTAATTTGATGTCAAAAATATCATGCAATTCTTCCCTTTAAAGGGCCACGTTGGGATTATATCATGAAATTTGGATGCATTGAATTATATAATTGCAATCTGGTGCTTAATAGGGTCGAATTATATAATATTTTTTGACATCAAATCGACAAACGGAAGTAGGGGCGGGGATGGGAGTTTGACACCCCTGCTCTAGGAGAAGTAGCGATTCTTGAGAATCGCGGATGGACGCCTTTGGATGGCATGGGTTCGCTGGTCCTTAAAAAATTCAACGAGTCTTTTCTGCTAGGGTACTGAACCCTAACACATGTTGTGACCATCAACAGTCCCTTTTTTACACAAATTAGCCACACTAAAATGTGTTCACATACCTTTTGGCAACTGCTGAATTATCCCCTGGGGTATAGATAGCTAACTCTATTTGGGAATCATCATTTATAGCATTAGAGGTGTCGCAGAAATTGGAGAAAAGACAGTGTGATTCGGTTTGGCAAGAGGGTTTGATTCAATCTGCTGAGCCTTGCTGAGGGTCTGTAGGCAGAGTATCACCTGTGTGTGTGTGTGTATGTAGGTGTGTGTGTGTGTGTGTGTGTATGTATTTGTGTATATAATTTTTCTAAAACGAGAACTGTTTTTAGGCATCCTAAATACAATAAATATACAGATTTATTATTACTGTTTAAATCCCAATAGACACATCTAAAACACGTACATCAGTGTATTATCACATTGTCTTGGATGCTCACCATCAACATAAGATACAAGCTGACAACACCCACATTTCCTGCCAATGGCAAAAACAAACAAGAGAAGCAAAAAAACTGAAGAGAAGGACTCTGACCCCTCTGGTGAAATGTATGATTTACATGTTTGGTTCAGCAAGATTTCTAGTAGAGTGACTTTAGGGTGTTGATCATGATATAATTTTTGGAGTTAAGGGAGATGGGAAAGTGCTTTAAATAAGTATTCTGCTTCTGATATATACTACTCCTTAAAAGCTGGAATAATATGTAGAAATTATTGGCCATGTGTAAAATAATTTACTAAAATAATTTATATGTATGCTCACTATTTGAATCTTAGTTTATAAGCCAGCATGGGTAATGCTCTCAATAAAAAAATGGAAATGAAATTTTTTTGGTAGAGATGATTTGATTTTCTCCCATGTCCTTTAGGTTAAAAAAAACTAACCGTGACCACTGTGAGCAGTTGGTACATCTTTAGCTAAAGGGTAACCCGAACCCAAAATATACAAAGTCTTTAAATATCAATTTTGAACAGCAAACTGAGAATTGTACATGCATTTCTCCCCAAGCGCTAATGCTAGCCACTGAGGGACCTTCAGTAAACTCACCTCTGAACACATATACATTCCTTAACAGGGGTTACTGGGGTCGAGGTTACCAGAGTGCAGTAAGCATACAGGCCAGCACAACTTAAACCTCTAAAGGCATTCCAACAAGGTCATACAGCCAACTGATGCAGACAAACGGCCTCTGTTCAAAACATGTGGAATGAGCAAACATGAAAAAGAACTATAACCAAGCATGAGAAACTCTTCATCTCGTGATAATATCCTCATGGGTGGAATTGGTCCAGTGGATTGTTCAGCAGCAGAAGATAAAAGCTAAATGTGGTTCAAATCAAATGAATAAAAAAGCTACAACTAAGTGACAAAATTAAATTCACGTCTGATTGGAAATGACATAAAAAAAAAATCTATCTCAGGAATGATATCATTTACATGAGGCTGATTGCATTTAATGTACAGACTAATTTGAACTTTCAGACACCCAGAATGCAGTTATCAATAAAGTGTGCAGCACTTCAGCGGTGACTCCCAACCACACCCCGTTAAGTCAATGTATAAATCTGAGAGGCGGTAAGATGATTAACATGTAAGAAAATACAACTAAGCTACACAAACACTTACAGAAATGTTTCCAAAGCTTTGCTCTTGTTAAATCCTGCCAGGTTTCATGACGGTATAATCTGTTAAAATAAACCAATCTTAGATGGGAGACTCTTTGAATGAGCTGTCGTGAGAATAAATCGCCTTATCATAAAATGAGCCAAGGAAGTTGGGAAGTAGTGTTTTTGGTCCATCTGTTAGACTTCAGTCAGAACAAATGGACTCTAAAATGCAAGAACTAACTGTAGCAAATCCTGTTCAGTCATTACATTATTAATAAACTGATTTATTCAAAGAAAATAAATTCATAGTCATTCTAAATTTGTGTATTTCTTGGTCTTTAATTGACCAAAAACTCTTTGTTTTAGTTACCAGGCTTCTCTGCTCCTTAACACAAACATCTAATCAGCCAATCACATCATAGAAACTATGGATGTAGACATGGTCAAGAAGACCTGCTGAAATTCAAACCAAGCATCAGAATGCGGAAGAAAGGTGATTTAACGTTGCATCATTGTTGCCACCAGACTTACTGGTCGGTGTGTTTCAAAAATTGCTGATCTACTGGGATTTTTCCACACAACACATCTCTACGATTTACAGAGAACAGTCATAAAAAAAAGAAAATGCTGAGTGAGTGGCAGTTCTCTGGGCAAAAATGCTTTGTTGAGACGAGAGTACAGAGGAAAATGGCCAGACTGCTCCAAGCTTAGAGGAAGGCAACAGTAACTCAGATAACCTCTTGTTACGACAAAGGTATGCAGTAGAGCATCTCTGAATGCACAGCATGTCGAACCTTAAAGCAGATGGGTTACAGCAGCAGAAGACCATACCAGGCGCCACTCCTGTGAGCTAAGAACAGGAAGCTGAGGCTGAAATTTGCACAGTCTCGCTACATTTTGACAATAGAAGACTGGGAAAACGTTGCCTTGTCTGACGAGTCTCGATTTCTGCAGCAAGATTCAGATGGTAGGCTCAGAATTCAGTGTCAGCAATATGAAACCATGGATCCATCTTGCCTTGTATCAGCAGTTCAGGCTAGTGGTGGCATAATAGTGTGGGGGATATTTTTTTGGCACACTTTGGGCCCCTTAGTACCAGCTGAGGATCATTTAATTGCCACAGCCTACCTGAGTATTGTTGCTGACAATCTCTTTATGATCACAGTGCACCCATCTTCTGATGGCTGCTTCCAGCAGGATAACACACCATGTCATGAAGCTCGAATCATTTCAAACTGGTTTCATGAACATGACAATGAGCTCATTGTACTCAATCTAACAGAGCAACATTGGGATATAGTGGAAGGGGAGAATTGCATTATGGATGTGCAGCCAACAAATCAGCGTAGACCAAAATCTCTAAGGAATTTTTCCAGCACCTTGCTGAATCTATGGCACAGACAATAAAGGCAGTTCTGAAGGCAAAAAAGGTCCAGAACAAGACCTAGAACCAGCAAGTTGTACTTAATGAAGCAGCTGGTGACTGCATATTTTTTTTCTTATAATAAATTAGTTATTTTTAGTTTTTTGACAAAACAACTTTGGCCTTGGGCTTTTCATTAGAAACAGGCTTTTTTCAGATAAAAGATCTTTAGAAAAGATTATTTGATGAAAACAACAATTAACTGCAGCATTAGTGCTGTGACTAACTAAATACGTGCAACAACAACCATAAACTCAAAAATCAAATTATTTTCTTCATTGCATGTTTATTCTCCCTGAAGAGGAAATTCTCTTTTTGTTTGTCTTGCCTGCAACACAGAGGCCAGAGGTCAAGCATTAGACAGAGACCGGCTCCTGCAGAGCTGTGAGAGCTTCTGCTTCTTGCTCAAGGACACTAAGGTTGAGTTTAAACTAACATTCACTCATATTTACTGTGAAGTGTCTTTTTTATTCTACATAAGACTAATGAGAGGCAGAAATATCACAGCAGTGAACCAGGCGACATCTCTACCCTCCACATCACACACTCCCCTCAGTAAGTCAGCTGCTCACCCTCGTCTTCGTGTCCCGGGGGGAGGCTCCTCTCACGGATGGTGTAGTTGGCCGAGAATCCCTCTTTGGCGATGGCGTTGTCAGTGGTGATAGTCATGGACAGGATGCCCGTGTAGGAGATCACTCGGCCCGGGGACGTCTGGCCGCAGTATCTGCCAATGTGAGGACCCACTGGGAGGAGGGGGAAGGGAAGAGTTTGGGCAACAGAAAGGATGCAGACAATGAGGAAAGAGGAGAGGGGAAATAAAAAAAAAGGAGATGTCAGCTTCATCATCCATAACCAGACCACAGACACAGTCTTTTTCTGCCCTTAATGTCAAACCCTTGCTATAGTCTATCTATGCAGAAGAGTTTGAAAAACTCAGATATAGATTAAAAGCTTGAAAAACTTGCAGCTGATCTCCTGTCAGCAACAATCTGCCACCTCTCAGGAGTGATGTGACACCTTAGGGATAGAAATAAAGGTGAGATGGCAGGAAGCAGAAACATTCATTTCCACCACCTATTGTTTTGACACTTACTGTCTTAACACTATATATAAAGTGTATACAGGTACATCAGTGAATATCTTTTGTATCAAGGTAGTGCAGGATGTTGAACTAAAGCTGTATTATTATTCCTTCTGTTGTTATCAGACCTGGATTAAGATTAAGAAGTGTCTGGACTACATATCAAATGACATCTAATAGCAACAGGAGTATAACATTGTGTTTTGAAAACAAAAAGATTAGCTCTCAGATTATTAACCTCATATTGTGGGAGGAATGATGTACTGCAGAATGACCAAAAACATATTTTAATGTCTCAACAATGGGCAGAAAACAGGTTTATTAAGAATGACGTAACGTGCCAAACAAGTTTGTGAAACAACAAACTGAGTCTGTCAGCCATTACATTCAAGGCACAAAACTAAGCATCGGTTTTTGAAGAGACACAAATCCCTGACAATCTTTGAAACTCCCTGAGGGTAGTTTATAACACTAACTACAGTCTCAATGTGATTTCCAGCATTCTCAACTTTTTCAGCCCTATGTGAACAAACAGGTTTCTGGTTCATTGTACAAATTTCATACAAAGTAAAATGTAATTACCAATACTAATTATGAGGAAATATACACAGCAAATAAACAAATCTATTGAAACCCAAATTAATATCGATTTATAATAGGAAACTTTGTTTTCAGTTTGCTCAATTAATTCCTTACTGGCATTTTTTTTAATGTTCAGCTGGTTTGTTGCTTTCTGACTTGTAGTATACACTTATTGACTGAAATTAATTAATTGGAAGTTTAACAAAAGAGTTCACAAGCTCTGTGTGTGCTGTAATTAAAACATATTTGTAATTCTTTTAGAACATATTTTAAATTATTAGGGAAGTATAGAAAAATAAAAGAGAACATTACCAGAAAAAGCATGTCAACCTTAGCTAGCATACGTAATATGGACAAAAGTATTGGGTCATCCACACTTTAAACCTACCGGAGCTTGGAAGGCTTTCTATAAGATTTTGGACTGTGTCTGTGGGAATTTTGCCCATTCATGCAAAAGATTATTTGGGAGGTTAGATGCTGGTTTTGGACAAGAAGGCCTGGCTTGCAATCTCTAATCTAGTTCATCCTAAAGGTGTCCCATGGGGTTGAAGTCTGGGCTCTGTGTGGCTCAGTAAAGTTCTTCCACAACAAGCTCATCTAACCATGCCTTATTGACCTTGCTTTGTGCACTGGGGAACAGCCATGCTAGAACAGAAAAAGGGCATTCACAAGAGGATCTCAAAAAATTAGAGGCATAGCATTGTCAAAATGTCTTGGTAAGCTGAAGCATTTATTTTCACTGGAACTAAGGAGACCATGCAAACACGAGCAAAGCAGCTTTTATGGGCAGAACAATCAGCAGAGCTTTGGCAACTTTTGCTCAGCGACCGTTACTAACGCTACTTACAGTTGATTGTGAAATATCTAGGGGGGAAGAAATTTCACAACTGACTTGTTGCAACATTGGCATCCTATTAAAAGTATCACACTCAAATTCAGTGAGATTTTTATAACAATCCACTCTTTTACAAATGTTTGTAAAGGCAGACTACATGACTAGGTGCAAGACTTTATAGCCCTGTGACAATGGGACTGAATGAAATACCTGAGTTCAGTGATTAAGAGTTGTGGCCCGATGCTTTTGTCCATATAGTGTATTTTGATCTGTTTTACCTCATGCTCTCCAGAAATGCAATAAAGTAAATATATATGATCAAAAGCACATAAATTTGGAGTATCAGACAGCAGCCAGCACCGTTTGCATTAACATCCTTTTATTCTATGTGTTCATGAATTTGTAGTTATGAGTGGACACATGATTTCTTCTACAAAGTCACTGTCATGGTCTGGGTGAGTGCCGGTGTTTTTCCTCTGGACGGGAGTCCCCACCCTGGGGTGGAGCCACCATCACGCACCGGTTTGCAATCTGGGCTGCCGGTCTTTTTAGACCAGCGCTCGCAACGGTTCCTCGCCAGATCGTCTGCTATCAGCGTCAGTGACAGGCCGCTCATGTTTTTCGTGGAAGGAACTTTTCCCCTTGTGAACTTAAATGGTTTCCTTCGTTCTACAGGAAACTCCCCGGTCCTCCTGTCAACCACTGCCTCACTCACCGTGCTCACCCTCGGAACCGCTCAGCGCCCGCAGCCTGCGACCAAGTGCGGAGATTGGTCCTACTCACCCGCCTGCCTCCCTGCTCCTCCCCTGGACTTTTCCGTCGGTTCTTCCTGGCTCCCGGACCCTCACCCGACCTCCACTCGCTACTCCCCTTCCCGCCAGCCTCCTCCTGCATCCAGTAAGGTCTCTCAGTTGACACTCGCTGTACCTGACCAATCAGTTCACATATTCACCTTTCTCTCTTCACGTTTCAGTACCGCGGCTGCACCTGTCAAACTCTCCACCCACGAGTTCCCCAGTTTCACTGAAACCTGCCACTCACAGTCCCCCGTCTGGATTCCCCCGTTAAGAGCATCTCTGTCTCCGGCCAGATTCACGTTCAGCCCCTCCACCTACTGTGACTACATCCCAGATGCTTCAACTGTGTTTTTTGTGACTCTAATATTGTGACATTAAAGTATTCTTTGAATCTTGCTTTCGCGTAGAGCCTGCTTTTGGGTCCCAACCTCCGCTCGTGGCACTTGCCATAACAGATAGCAGCAAGAGTGAAAGGGAAGGTTTACAAGACAGTAGTGAGACCTGCTATGATGTATGGTCTGGAGAT
>VUQH01031369.1:0-12894 GCA_015106775.1 Etroplus canarensis
TGTATGGGGAAAAAAAAAAAAAAAAAAAAAGAAAAAAATTGGTGGGTGGATGAGTGGAGGTGCTGATGGTGTTAGTGGGGTGCAAGGTTTGCTCCACCAGGTGCGACTCATTAATTTTCCATTTCTCCTGCAAGACTGTCCAAGCGGAGATGGAGGAATTTGACTGTGTGCGCAGGGGGATTTGATGAATTAAGTTGCCATATTCTTCTGAGTCCCAGTGTAATGAAACTGCCCTGGAAAAAAATATCATCAATAATTCTCAGGAGCTACTGTTCTGCGTACTTGTGTGTTTTGCATGTAAACCGTTGCTGTGATACGGAGGGGAAGAGCTTGGTCATGGTTCAGATATGTGAGAGGAAACTTGATGTGCGCTCCAGACTTGGTTTTATGTGTTTGAAGTGTATTCAGCATAATTTACTACCAGCATTAGGACAATGCTGTAGCTCCCTTAAGAAACTGGGATCTAAACCTTTACTGGCATAGATGTAGCAGCAGGATTCTTACCAAAAAGGATTTTTAGATATACACAGTAAATCAGCATTAATGTGTTTTATAGTTACTCTGCTGTGTCCAGCTTTTTGTCTCTTTTTCCATGATGCAGCCCAGATATTTGGAAAGTTGGAAGAGTTTTCAGAGAGGTCTTCTCTTGGGGATTTAGTGCCCCTTATGTTCTCTTTTTAACAACCAGGGATAATCATAAGAGATATGAAACATGTTCTGGTGGGTGAGAGCACCAGGCTTGTGAGTGACTGAAAGATCAAATATAGTGCAGGGTATATCAGGATAAAATAGGCCTTAAAATTGCCTTTCCTTGTTTCTCATCTTAACCAATAGAACAGGAGTGCCAGGTTTTATATGTGAACAGGCTCAGATCGAGCGCACATCTGCCAGATGTCAGACTGGCTAACACACACCAGCTGTGTGGAACTGCCTGCTCAGCCAGCCTCCCCCGCCTCCTTTCAACTCCATCATTGATCCTCATTGATCATCTGCTCCGCACATGTCACGTCACATCCTTCCAGCTGCGGGGTGGGGTGGCATGGGGTGCGCAGGGCCTCGCAGACACAGGATTGATTTTGGGTTTTTTTTTTTTTTTTTAATATGCTGGAGCGTAAATCTGCAAGTGATATTTCTTCGCCAGTGAGCGGCGGTATAGCATCATTTCACACTCAGAAACCTTAAGATGCAAAAAAAGAGCCCAACGCCTTGTGATTTCACTAATCTCAGAAGCGTAGAGGGCGGTCTTAAAAACGTATTTATGCATACTGGCATCAGTACTTGTTGGTGACATCAAAAGTAAAATGGACAAGTGTTGACAGAGCTACTAGTTCAGCCCAACTGGAAGCACAACCCACTAATCCCAAAGCATAAAGTGTGGTTTTCACTTTAAAGCTTCCCTTTGGATGCATCTCATCTTCTGTTTGATGGTTTCCTCTCTTATGCATAGATGAATGTGGAGATTAACAGCTAATGGCTCACTTGTGACAAAAGTGAACTCATGAACAACATGATGAAAGTGGTGGGGCGGGCAAATTCAGCACCATCCCATGTGTGGACTTTGCTATGATACACTGTGTGCTTCACTGCGGCCGAGGAGTGGCCAGTGACTGTGAGAGCATAGAAACTTAAATGAATTTCAGGTTTTTCAAACCTACAAGAACCGACTTGGTTCGGTGCAGCAGAAATGAGCCTGACATATGATCACGCGCTTGCTTGATGTGGCACGTGTGCATTTAGAGTCGTGCTTGTACAGTAATTACAACTCCAATATTTGCTGTTCTTTCAGCTCTGAGGAAAAAAAAAAAAAAAGTCATGTGACCTTTTAGTTACAAAATCTTCCACTATGTTCAGCGACTGGCGGCTGACTTTGTGCAAATACCATTTGGTGCTGGACAGGAAATAAAGTGGTTGATTTTATTGCATTAAAAAAAACACATAACTGTCTGCTGCAGGATGAAAATCCAGTTAATGAGAAACATCAAAGCTAAACCAAAACCGCAGTAAAACTGCCTATTTCACAGGGATATGGTAATTTTCTGTATTCCTCCTCCATTCTGCAGAAAGGAAATCCTGTGATCTCTTTTTATTCTAAAATTGAGGTCATGTATTTTAAGGTGGGGGGGGCTTCTCTGTAGTGTGGTGTAGTCACACATTCACCTCGGACGCGAATGATCCTTTGTCCGAGTCTCATTTTGCATCAAAACAAATTAATTATTAGGATTGCCATGACTTAGTAGATTAATGTTTTAACATATGCAAAATAAGAAGTAACTAAATCTTTAAAATACAGTTTATGGAGTTAAAAAGTGAAATATTTCCCACCAGAATACTTTGGAGTAGGAGTAGAAAGCAACACATTATAAAATAGTAGTACTTCAGCACACAATACTTGAGTGAATGTACTTAGTTATAATTCATTGCTGGTCGCATCCAATGGCATTGGTGTGGGGACACTGGTGGGGTGTGTCAGATTTCACAGGGGCAGTGGGGGGGCCACGCCGTGCCTTCACTCTGGACACACCCCTGGTTCCTGTGTGCAGATGGATGCAACACTAACTTCTGTTTGTGCCCCTCTGGGCATGAGGACCCATTTGGTTCCATGAGGTGACCGAGCCACATCCCATCTTCGCTCCCTCTGCGGTGCACTGAGGCAGCGTCCAAACGTGTGCTGCTGATGGACCTGCGTGCTCTGCAGCATCTTATATTTCTTTGAATGTGTTAATGTATGTGTGTGTGGTCCTTGCTATAAATGTGTGTGTGTGTGTGCGTGCGCGCGTGTGTGTGAAGTCCTGTCTAAAACGTGTTCTCCAAGTGTTCGCAAGCACGTTGCAGCATCTGGCTTCTGTACATGCAAATGGACAACTATAAATAATCCGAGCAAAACATTTTACTACATACAGCATAAAGAGGAGCATGTTCTGCTCACTGTCCAACACAAGCTGATCCCTGTTTAATCTAGCCTGTCACTTTGTAGGGGTGACCTGATTACAAGGAAAGACAGAGTGTTAAAGCTGCGGACTCACGGATTGGTTTACATAGTTGCCTTGCGAGCGAAGGATCCCTGGTTTGAGTCCAGGTGGAGACGCAAGCTGCTCCCGGGATGGGAGGGTTTCGTGATGAAGGGCATCTGGTGTAAAATCTGTGACAAATTACAGATGTGGATTCATTCCCTGGGGAAACACAAGGGAGCAGCTGAAGGTGATTTTTATTCACAGATTTACTATTTAAAAATAGTAGACATTGGCGCCCCCTAGTGGTAGCTTTTAAAATGACCAGACACAGCTGTAATAGTAATTTTGAACATACTCTTTACACTGGAAATGAAACTGTTTGGAAGGATGTATATGGTGCAAACAGAGAGTACGTTTTCTCCAGAAGTGCCAGAGGCATTTCTGGGTGGCCCCCCGACACAATAAACTGAAGAATTGCAAACGTTTTCCCAGCGTACCTGTTCTTAAATTAACATTCTGTATTGCTTCTGCGTTCTTTCTATGTTGTCTCTCATCATCTGAGTGTCTGGACCGTCCTCACTTGTTTGCCCTTAAACCTTTGGGTGGTAAAATGCCAGCCGTGTCTGTGATCTTCAGTTCGTTTTAAAGCCGGAGGGGGGAAAAAAATTGCAGCTTTAAGTTGCTAAATTTCCTTCTGAATGTTTCCTCTTACATAATTCCCCATGCTGCCATTGTTTTGGCTGCTTCTATCTGTGAGTACAAGACTCCACTATGTTTTCCTCTGCGGTGATGAGGGGAAGCCGTAGTGCTGACACACTGGACGAGCCTGGCTGAACTCTGCAGAGCAGCGGTTTTGGAATGGCCCAAAATCGCATGGGTGAACACAAACATCTGTCGCAGCGTCCAAGGCAGCTTCGATTTCCTTGAAATGAAGGATCTTGTTGATTTTTAGGCCCAGTTTGGAGAGTGACAGCATTTGAGGACTGAAGGGATATTTTAAACTTTATTAATTCAGATATAGTATCTGTTAGTTTCATGAAGCAAACACTGTCACTGAGAATGTACAAGTCACTGATATATTTTGTGTGGCAGCCCTGCAGCTGCTTTCAGGAGTTTTAGTTCCATAATTGTCCACACTGGTCTGCAGCTGCAGGTCAGCATTTTAGAAATGATGTTTTGTTTGCAGTTTAATGTTCGTGCTGCTGGGCCTCTCTAGAAATGGAGTGCAAATGCAAAGTTTTATTGTCGTCTGCAAAGTGTGGTCCACACAGTACAGTATAAACGCCGTGACTCAGCGGCTGCAGACTGGGAAGTCTTCCAGGAAGCAGAGACAAGGAGGCATCTCACACTATTTATTTTTGCACCCTGTGCTTTGATGTAATCTGGACTTTTGATGGTCTACACATTGATCCTGCACACAAAAGACCCCTGGTTTGAGCCCAGGTGGAGACACAAGCCCCTTCCACAATGTGGGGAGGTTGCATCAGGAAGGGCATCCAGTGTAAAATCTGTGTCAAATTACCAATGTGGATTCATTTGCTATAGTTAACCCTTACTGAAATAAGAGGGAGAAGCTGAAGCCCTTTGTACTGCATGTTGGAAAGTCCCACATTTCAGGTAATAAAGTTTTCTGATTGATTGATTGATTGATTGGACTAACAGTCAAAAAACAAGAGTGCATTCAAGAAAGTTCAAGTGCAGAAAGCATGTTTAGGTTTAAAATGTTCTGACCACTGAACAGGAACTCTGTAAGGGGCAGGACCTCAAACTCCCCCCTCGGGTGGTGATCAGGACCATTTATTATGGCCTGGACCTTCCTCAGTACCTACCTATGGTAGAGGTCAGAGGGCTGCCCCTGAATTACCACAAAGATTTTGCCAGCCACTTTAATAAGCTGGCCATATGCATTTTTATTGGCCAGATTAAGGTTCCCAAACCACGCCACCATGCAGTGAGACTGGACAAATTCATTAAAACGTTTATAAAACAGGGTCATCATGTTAGTGCATACATTTCTTAAGATTTAAGTTTTAACTTCTAATACCTGCCATTTCAAATTGAATTAGCTGCTGTAAAACCCACTGAAATACTTTCAGACTATGTGCTAAAATCACATTTGTTCTAGGTGCATGACTGACATGATTTAGGCATTCATTCGGGCACCTGAAGGTAATAAAATCAGGTTTGAGGGCAGCAGAACTACAGAGGTGTCCTTGACCATAACCTGATGCTCCCCACATACTGGGCAGCAATGAACCAGCGTTGGCGTGAAGCCTCAGCAGACTTACGGCAGGTAAAACCTTAGAAAACTGACAGCGATGCTGATGAGAATCACACTAACCTCACTGTAAAACACTGAAGAGTTTTTTCAGTCAGGTTTTCTGATCATGAAAGCAGGATGAAAGTCAGATGAACTGAACAGAGAGTTTGTGCATTACTTTTTTTTTTTACAAGGTGCTGTACTTGCTTTCTCCACTAGAGGCCGACAGTCAGTTCATTTCGTGATGCCACAAACTTTTAAGTGAACTAAAAAAGTGCAAACGTCTGCTACATTAACAAAGCTTTCTTCCCCTTTATTTTAACCCCCCCAAAAAATTGTCTGTAAAGCCCTAATGATCCAAAATGCCACTTTTCTAAGCGCTAACCACTGAGTGCTGAGCTTTTACTGTAGCTCTGCCACCAGGCTCTGGGTCTATTAAAGAGATTCCACTAGGTACAGTTTTATTCCCCCATCATTACCTTAATGAAGAAGCATGAGTCACCGGGCATGTGCACCAGTTTATTTTTCAGGCTCCCCTTTTTTGTGTTTGTACTCATTTCCATCATTTCTTTTGTGGAAATACATGTATGTGCACATGTCAGAAGTTTTGGTTGATTTCTGGGCTTTCAATCCTTCTCAGAGGAGCATTTTGCTGTCATGCTCTTGAGTCTTTCTGGAACCATGTTATCACCTCAGGGTGCTGTGAAATGGAACAGGTCAAGTGTGTGTGTGCCGTTTATGATGCCCGGTGTGAGTTTTAGTCCTTGAAGTGAGAACCCTGAAAAATTCACTGCTTTCACAAAAGGTTATTTTAAGAGTTCTGGGTTAGAATTTGCTGTAAAGTTGTGATGGATGACTATGAATAAAAGCAAGGCCATGAAGCGTGTCAAACAGAATCCTCGAAGGTATAAAAGCACCAGTGTTTGTGTCGTCTGGACCTTTACATCAGTCTTTTAGATTTCAGGCTCTTGCAGGTTTGGGACCTTACTTTGGGGTTAGGGTTGATAACGTCCACAGTGAACCACGTGTGACCTCTCTTTCATTTCCTGTGATGTTAACTCACATTATGATGGGGGGAAATCTAAGTATAAAAAAAACCATGCACCTTTCTCTGAAACCAGACTTTCCAGTCCAGCGCCTCTCTTAAGAACACATTATTTTTGTGAGTTGGAAAGCTCAGCCCCTGCCAGGCAGAGTTAATTACTGAAGTACATTGGCTGGTAGTTTTAACAGGTGGTTTTGATCATCGGCCCTCTCTGCTCTGCACGTACTGCAGCTCCCTCACTTACCCTGATAGGAGGTAGTCATGCCGGTAGTACGCACAAAAACATAATGATGGCATAATGAAAAATGCCTGTTGGTGTTTTTGCTTTGGAAATGTATCTGCAGAACGAGGAAATTAAAGAGGCAAAAAAGCAAAAATGATATCACCACTCTACTGATGATAAAGGATTATTAGATAACATGAGCAAGCTGTTGGATCTATCGCACAAACACAGCTACGCTGTGTGGACAAAAGTATTGGACCACACCTCTTAATCACTGAATTCAAGTGTTCCATTCAGTCCCATTACCACAGGTGTATAAATCTCAGCAGCTAGCAATGCAGTCTGCCTTTACAAACATTAGTGAAAGAATGGGTCGTTCTAAAGAGCCCACTGAATCCTGGCATGATACTGTAACTGGATGTCACCCTCGCAACAAGTCATTGATATTCAGCCATCAACTGTAAGTGGTGTTACTGCAGATTGGAACCACAGAAACTCAGCCACCAAGTGGCAGATCATGTAGAGTTACAGAGAGGGATTGATGAGCGCTGAAGTTCGTATTGCCTAAAAGTCATCAACACTCTGCTGACTTGATAGCTGCAGAATTCCAAACCTCCTCTGGCATTAACATCAGCACAAAAACTGTGCACCAGGAGCTTCACGGCATGGCTTTCCATGGTTGAGCAGCTGCACAGAAGTCTTACATCACCAAGCGCAATGCCAAGCGTCAGATGGAGTGGTGTAAAGAATGTAACCAGTGGACTCTGGATCAGTGGAAACATGCTCTGTGAACATGCTCTATCAGGCAGGCTGATGGATGTGTCTGTTTTTTGTGAATGGCAAAAGAATGTTACTGACCCGACTGCCTTGTTTCAACTGTAAAGTTTTCTGGAGGAAAGATAATGCTGTAGACTTGTTTTTTGGTGGGTTGGCCTGGGCCCCTTAGTAGTAGTAAAGAGAAATCTTAATGCTACAGTTTACTAAGACGTTTTGGACAATTCTGTGCTTGCAACTTTGTAAGAACAGTTTGGAGAAGGCCCTTTTCCACTATAGCATGACTGTGCCCCACTACACACAGCAAGGCTCATAAAGGCATGATTGGATGAGTTTGGTCTGGAAGAACTCGACTGGCTCATACAGAGCCCTGACCTCAACCCCATCCAACACACTGGGATGAACTAGAGAGACTAATAAATTACTACAATATCACTCACCAGAACCGGAACACTTATATCTTGAACTCACCATTAGTGGAATTAACCTTCCTCAAAAGGACCCATCACCACAAATATGGAAGAGAGGTCCTGTTCTGTTGAAGCCCGGCAGACAGTTCCTGCCTACAGTTGCTTGTGTCCACTCTCAGTCAGAATGGCTGCAGCACTAATAACGCACAACTTTAGACTGTAATCCAAATGTGATTATATTGAAAAACAGTTTGTTGCTCATATGACAAGGAAGTTAGCTATAGAGAATTAAACCATTCTTGGAAAGAAGGCTCTGAATGTGCTTATTTCTGCTGTAACGGTGGGAATTTGAATGTTCGGCTGTGGGGATTCATCCACTTTGGGAGACAGCCTAAAGTGGATGCTAGAGGGACTGCAGTTCTTGGCAGTCCTGTTTTCAGACCGGGAGGTTGCTTTATGTTCTCTTGTGTGGTGTGTCAGAGATGACATGTTTCACCAGTGGAATGTGGTGTGTGTGTCTGTTTTTAATTGAGGGAATAAACGCAGCATAAATTATGCTTTTTTTTTCAGCTGATGTATATGCTATGAAGTCTGACGTTTAATAAATCTATGGTTAATATGTGTGCTTTTTGCTCATGTCTTTTTCTGGTTTTGCAGGTGTCATCTCAGTCTCTTCTGAAGATGAGGTGGCGTAGGTTGGTACCGCTGTGCACCATTCTGGGCGTCCTGTTCGCGGGATTCCTTCCTAAACTTGACGCTCAGGAAGGTAAGTTCTACGGAGTTCACCTGGCTGCAGTCAGCAGCAGCACTCATTTTACAGATGATCCATCTGCTTGTAACGCCCCCCGACCCACCCAAGTTTTCAGCAACACTCTCTTTTCTAAAATAAAGACAGTCTACATCTACACATATTTACATATCAAAAGCATTGCAGGGATTTTAAAACTGCTGTTTTTTTTTTTTTTCATTTGTGGGATGGTGGAGCAGTGGTTAGCACTGTCACCTCATAGCCAAAAGGTTCTGGGTTTGAATCCTGGCAAGGACCTTTTTTTTTTGTGTGTGGAGTTTGCATGTTCTCCCTGTGCCTGTGTGGGTTTCCTCCAGGTACTCCAGCTTCCTCCCACAGTCCAAAAACATGCATTTTAGGTTAATTGGTGAATCTAAATTGATCGTGGATATAAGGTAGATAAAGAGCAAAGAATAAAGCACTGATTAATGTATATTAAATGTCTTGTGGTCAATAAGACTAGAAGAGCACATAACTGCTCTTGAATTTTCATTGTTGCTGATTATTCTTACCATTACATTTATCAAGTTTTAAAGTCTTAATTTAATCAGTAAATCTCATATGGGACAAAAAAGTTAGACTAGAAGAGACACTGGAGTATAGTCAGTCTGATGTGTTTGATAAATAATGCAGACTGATGCTGTCAAACTTAAAATGATTGAAAAAGTACATTTATATGTGCAACACAATAATGAAACAACATTTTGATAGAATCTTTTCACTGGTCTTCACTTCTGTCCTCCCAACACTCTCTTCTGAAGATTGTGCACAAGGGTTGGCAGCTGATATGTACTTTCTAGTGGATTCATCCTGGAGTATGGGCCAAGAGAACTTTGAGCATGTCAGACACTTTCTGTACACCTTGATACAATCTCTGCACCAGCTCGGAGGAGAAAGGTTTAAATTTGCCCTTGTGCAGTACAATAGCAGACCCCAAACTGAGTTCCAGCTCAACAGCTACCCAACAACACAGGGAGTCCTGGCACACCTCAAGGCTATGTCTTACCGTGGTGGGGGTACACGGACTGGCCTGGGTCTGGATTTTCTGATACGCACACACCTGACCGCTGCTTCGGGCAGCCGTGCTGCTGACGGAGTCGCCCAGGTCGTGGTGGTGCTAACAGACGGCCGCTCTCAGGATGATGTGTCCGAGCCAGCTCAGGTGCTGCGGATGGCAGGCGTGGAGATGTTTGCGGTTGGAGTTCAGGATGCAGTGGACTGGGAGCTCAGGGAGATGGCTAGCCAGCCTCACAACACTCACGTTTTCAGTGTAGACTCTTTCCCAGCCTTGCAGAATATAATTCAAGATTTGGTAGTTGGGCTTTGTGGTGCAGTGACCCAGTCAGGGGGGTTTCCTGTGGCAAATGAAGCCCCTGTGGCTGGAGGAGGGACAGGTAATGAAATGGGACCAGTGTCACTACCATACTAATGTCAACATGTGCAGGAAGAAGCTGCTGCACATGCGGCTGTGACTGGACTTTTTTATAATTAACATAATGACCACAATAACCTTTCACTGTCCACCTGCAACATTAACATCACTTGTTGTTTTGTGTTACCATGTTATTAAACCTCTAATGCTTTAAAAATCACAATAAGATTTGCATGTGTTCATTGTACTGCATCTTAGACTGGATTACGTGTTTCGTTTGTGATAATCGTGCAAATACCCAGTACTTTAGACAAGGTAGATCTCTGATAGAGGCAGCAATAGCTTCAGTCATAATTTAAGACACCATTTTCAGACCGTGATAAAAATAACGATGTTCTTCTTCCAAAACCTTTGGAAGATAACATGATCTCCAGGACCCCTGATCCTTTGCAATCCTTTAAAGCATCTCAAAATCAGTCCTTGAGCTTTTAACAATAGCTAACCATGCACCACTGCTTATGTGTCCTGCACATGTATGTTTGTCTTTATTAGTCACAATGTCTATCTGTGTAAAATATGTGCAATATTCTGTATTGGAAACAGTGATGAACCTGCCTGGAGCCAACCTTGACCTGCAGAAATACTTTGAAACTGTTTTTATGTCTAGATGTTCTTCATCTATTTACTGGCATGAGAAAGATGAATGCCAGTGAAGGGTAATTAAATACAGGAATTGGAAGCATATATATAGATATATATGTATATATATATCTATATATAGATATATATATATATATATATACATATATATGTATATAAACAGCAAGGATGGTCCACAGGGTCATGACTGGTCACTTAATCTGAGGTCCATAACAAGAGTCTGCATGACATGGCTGAACTCAGTGGAGCTCACACAAATGAACACATTACTTTTATTTCGACTTGAAATTTTTCGTACTTCATTTTACTGTGATTTCAAATTCAAAGTCACCTTGTGATATTTAATTCAATTCTTCCCTTTAAAATCACACATACATTTCTCTCCGCACAATTTATCACAATTTAAAATCAGCATGATGCAATTGGTTCACATTGTTTTGAGTTAGATTTTGAACCTTCTGCCGGTATAGGAAAAATATAGCTTGTCTCAGAAAAGACGTACATTAGTTAAACCTGCAGCATTACTGTACTGAGCACTAATTCTCTTTTTGTTGCAATTAAAATCAGATCCAAGCAACAAATCTAAAGAGTAAAGTAACAAACAAATGACATCACTTCTCCTTGGTTCAGCCAACATGCAGTATGATGTTTTGCAGTGTTGTTGATTTATTCACTGAATGAAACAGGCACGAGTTCTTTGATTTGAGTCTTTGTCTCACTATTTTAACGCTTTCACAAGTTCCATTTTGTTTTGTTTTCTCTCTCTCTCCTTAAAGCACAAGACACAGCTGACCTAGTACTCTTAATTGATGGATCACAGAACATTGGAGCAACAAACTTCCCCTATGTGCGCGATTTGGTTTTGAAAATCATTGAGGGCCTTGATGTGGGCAGGGACACTGTTCGGGTGGCCTTGGCCCTGTACAACGGCGACCTGCACACAAAGTTCTATCTAAATAGCTTTTACAGCAAATCTGCAGTCCTGGATGCTGTGAAGGCCCTCACCTACTCAGGGGGCGATGAATCTAACCTGGGGTCTGCCTTGGAAGGAGTGGTGGAGAGCCTTTTAAGCGAAACAGCTGGGGGCAGGGCTGACGAGGGTGTGACCCAGACATTGGTGGTTATCAGTGCTGGGCCATCCACTGATGATACCGGTGCTGGTGAACGGGCCCTTAAGAGGGCTGGTATTGTCACGTTTGGCCTGGCGATTGGTGACACTTCCACTGCAGATCTGGAAGCAGTTGCTACAGATAGCTCTTTTGTCAGAACAGCCCGTGATGTCAGAGAAGTTGCAAACGTTGGTGACCAACTGCTCCCATACATTAATGGGGTCATCCAGGGAAAAGTTTTAATTCACACTGAGTTCACAGAAGGTATGTAACTTCTCAGTAAATGTTGGCAGGACATTGCTGTTGTGGAAGGGGGACTTAAGAGTTTAGAATGAATATAATATAGGGCAGATGGTAGATCACGCATATACTAACCTTACAGTTTCTTTACTACTAGTCATAATAAGATTTTAAGAGTTGTGGTGGAAAGTTACAAGTCTTATTACAAAGCTATACTGAGTCAGAATTTGACTCTTACTTCCACAAATAAAGATAAAACGTATCATTGGTAAGAGAGCCTGCTAAGCAAGACATTTGGATCTGACTCCACTACCTCAATAGAGACCTTCATAAAAGTGAGATGTAAAATGTCTATAAATAATTTCAATAGAAAATAGTACAAAAACAAATACAAATGTTTAAACTGAGAAATGTCCATTTTTAATATAATGACAGCAAAAGGATTTGGCATGTTGGAAATTCTGCTTTGACAAAGGATTTCACCTGCTCAAGAAGGGCCCCTTTTCTGGCACATTTTTGTTTCATAATCTTCCAAATGTTTTCAGAGGGTGACAGGTCTGGAGTACAGGAAGGCCAGCTGAACACCTGGATTCCTTTACCACAAAGCCATGCTGTCGTAATACATACAGAACGTAGTTTGGCATTATCTTGCTGAAATAATCAAAACCTTTCCCAAAAAAGATATAATCTGCATGGCTGCATATGTTGGTCATTGTTGTACTTTCATAGGTCCTTCAGAGATACTTACATTATAGGTGCCATACCATGCCACTCGACCCTATATACCTTCACAAATGCTGGCTTCTGAGCTGTGGCCTAATAACAATCCATGGTCCCTCTCCTCATTAAATGAACAAAAGAGGAGAGGGGGAAAAACTTGTTTTTGACTGATCACAGGTTACCAGAATCCACCTTAAAAGAGTTCAAGCCCAGAGAAGGCAGCAGCAATCTTGTTTATGTAGGTTTTTACTTTGCATGGTACAAACCTCATTTTCAGAAAAATCAGGTTATTTTTTAAAATTGCAATAAAAGCCAAAAAAAAAAAAAAAAATTTGTTATATTT
>VUQH01031370.1:2363-36532 GCA_015106775.1 Etroplus canarensis
GCTGCTTTACACACACAACCCTCTGACACGCAGTCAGACCTCAGAAAACACCCAGCCGACACACAAACAAAACACACACACATGCACATTGACGCAGTTACACACACACACTCACACACACACACACACACACACGTGCATTTGCAGGTTACCCATGGTCCCCTTCGCTTGTGAGAACAATTACCTTCTAATTACTGCCAGGGGGAGAAAAGGGCTTTACTACCAAGATTTCTAGATAGACACAGGACTGCTTGGATAGAGGAAAGGAGATGAGAAAGAAAAGGCACCGAGTCCACAGGATTGAGAACAGCTTTGTGTGAGCATAGGTATGGCTGTGTGATTATATAATAGGGAGAACAGATGAAATGAAAGGATAGAGAAGATAATTAAGTTACCATATTCACATATACAGCATGTATGTGTGTGTGTTAGACGAAATTATTCTCCTCAGATTAAAATAGACACAGCCAACCACATCAGTATTCCATTTAGACTTTACCCCTAATGAACACATATAGTGCATTACGTTTCATTTTGCTAACGAGAGTTGAGTGCTTTTTTTTGCACAGTACACAGAACCTAAAACATAGGTTTGCCACTGAGAATGCAACAATCCTAACAAGGATGCAGGCACAAAGGAGGGAGCTCTGCTGCTTTTGCCTTTTTGTTGTACATTAAAAGCTTCCCTGCAATTCTGCTTTGTTGCATACCAGTAAATGAGGCACGGCACATAATAAAGCTCAACCAGAATCGCAGCACATCAGCTGATCTCAGCGCCAGCCCACATTTTATAATCATAATAGTAATCAAATTTAAATAAATACATACATTACAGTATTAATAAGTGTCCTTGTGGTTTACATATTTGCCTTATGAGCAAAAGATCCCTGGTTTGATTCCAGGTGGGCAAACAAGCCCCCCTCACCATGGAGTGTTATGTCAGGAAGGGCATCCAGCGTAAAACCTCTGCCAAATTACCATTTTGGATTAATCTGCTTTCACAACTCCCTGGGGGTGCAGCTGAAGGTATGTTTTTTTAAAGAATAATGATAAATGTATTTATATAAAACAGAGTCTGTAAACTGCTTTGACAGATGGGCAAAGCAGATTACTAAATTCAAGCAAAAGGCCTTAAATAACAGTGAGTAAAATTAAAGAGCAGTTAAGCCATAGGAAAACACTGCACTAAAACCGAAAACACAAATTGTCCAAAAATATAATATAAAGAAACAGAAAGAAATTTGCAAGAAAAAAATGAATCTGCAATTACAAAATGATAAAAAAGACCGCAGAGGGAAAATAACAGGGAGAAGGACAAAAGAGAGAGTATCACATAAAAACAAGTTTATAAAAATGCTAATGCGTCAGTTGATACCATTGTGTGCAACCAATGGACAAATCTTATATAGGGCACACTATTTAAGCTGCTTTAGCCAACCTGCAGTTGCTGCACATCTACAACCCAGCTCTTCCTTTCATGCCATCTTTCGTAATCAGTGTCCTATCTGTTGTCACTGATCTCTGCCCTGTTTTTGCGATTGGGAGGGTCTTGCAGTATCCCTCTGCTCTGGGACTTCCCTGAGCAAAATTATGCCACCAAATAAAAATTATTTCAGTGGTAAATAACATCTTTTCACTGTGTCATCTTGACTCAGATTAACTTTAGCCAATGTGGATGCATTTACAATATGACTTTATTCAAAGATCAATGCCCTGAAGAAAGCAAGCAAAAAAAGAAACACATTTAAGTTCAAGAATGGTATGTTCAAATCAAAGACAGGGGTTGCTTAACAACTCAAAAACTGTGTTGTGGGTCTCAGAAATACAGAGACATTATCCTTCAGGTGAATTGGCTTTTGAGAAATGGAATTGTGGACATTTTTCAGAATTTCAATAAAGTTAAGACATTAGGAACCAACAAAGTCAAGTCAAAATAATAAAAAAAATAAAATAAAATAGATATATATATATATAAATTTCGGGCCCTGCTATCTCAAAAAGCATCATTGTTTTGACGTCATAACTGAAGCAGACACCCATCTACCATCCAATCTGCATCAGGAGGAATATATCATTACCTCATTACACCAAATCCGACACAGGTAAATAAAGCAGACAAGAACTAGCTTCATACGTAATGTAAACTTGTCTGGTAAAAAGTTGTCTTGTAATTTATACTTAAATATTGGGCCACCTACACATTACACCTACAGGAGCTTTTATGACATCCCATTTTAAATTCATAGTCATTAATATGGAGTTGGTCCAATGTTCCCCAGCTATAACAGCTTACACTTCTCCGGGAAAGCTTTCCACAAGAGTGTGGAGTGTGTGGGGAATTCTTACTCATATATCCAAAAAGAACATTTGTGAGATCAGACACAGATGTTGGCCGAGTCTAGCTCACAATCTCCATTATAGATCAGGGCTCTGTGCAAGTAGTCAAGTTCTGGCTAAACTCATCCAGCCATGTCTTTATTGGACCTTGCTTTGTGCACTGGGACACAGTCATGCTGGAACAGAAAAAGGCCTTCCCCAAACTGTTCCAACAAAATTGGAAGCATAGAACTTTCCAAAATGTCTTGATAAGCTGAAGTATTAAGATTTCCCTTTACTAGAAATGAGGGAGCCAGGCCAGCCCCAGAAAAAACAACCCTACAACATTATCCCTCCTCCACCAAACTTCACATTTGGCACAGTGCAATCAGGCAGGTAATGTTCTCCTGGTATTTGCCAAATCCAGACTTATCCATCAGACTGCCAGATAGAGAAGTGTGATTCATCACCCCACAGAACACGGTTCCACTGCTCCAGAGTCCAGTGGCGTTGTGCTTAACATGACTTATTCTAACGCTTGGCATTTATGCTTGGAAATGTAAGGCTTGCGTGCAGCTGCTCAGCCATGGAAACCCATACCTTGAAGCTCCTGGCACACACGTTTTTGTGCTGATGTTAATGCCAGTGGAGGTTTAGGATTCCACAGTTACTGAGTCAGCAGAGGGTTGGCGACTTTTACACAGTATGCACCTCAGCACTGTGTAACTGGGACGTGGTTGTTGCTTCATGGCTGAGTGGTGTGGTTTCCAAATGCTTCCACTTTGCATTAATACCACTTACAGCTGATTGTGAAATATCTAGGAGGGAAGAAATTTCATAAACTGGCTTGTTGCAATGGTGGCATCCAATAACAGAACTGTGCTGGAATTCAGTGAGGTCTTTAGAATGACTCATTCTTTCACACATGTTTGTAAAGGCAGACTGCATGGCTAAGTGCTTGATTTATTCCTCCTGTGGTAATGGGACTGTCATTGATTAATATGTGTGTCCCAATCCTTTTTCTATATAGTGTGCAAGTCCTTAAAATGTACTCTAAAAATAAAGTTTTATCTGAGGGAAAAAAAAGGTCATCAGTGTTTTGTGTCTTTTCACCAACTATCACCAAACACTCAAGTCAAAAGTTGTCTATGTTTGGTTTTCTAAAGTCACCTTGACAAAAAGTGTGAGTGTTTCTACCTGTGTGAGTGTGTGTGAGACGGTAATGGGCAAAGTGCTGGGTTTGTCCCTAATGTATTTTTCAGCTCTAATTTGTTCTGTGTTTTCTGCCAGTGAGGGTAGCTGGATGCCTCAGGACACATGTGCATGCACACACATGCACTGGCAGCTCAGGTCTCTCGCTGTGTCCCTGTCTTCCAAGGCAGAGCAGCAGGTGAACAAGAGATGGAATGGAGAAAAGAGGGAACAACAACAAAGGAGATAAAAGGGAAACAGCACAACTGTATTTGCGTCAGTTATACCAGAAGTCTTATTTGCTCGCTCTAAAGCCTCCTTTCATGATTGTGGTTCACAGTCAACAGGTGAGCCTCAGCTCTTTTCTAGAATGGATGCTAGGGTAGTCACACTTGTTACGCATATGAATCCTATCAAGATCCATCACAACATGAACGCTTTGAAAAAGCAACTTCATTTGGTAAACGCAGCAGCAGTCTTGTTGCAAAGAAGACAGAAAAATGTACATCAGCAAAGGCACAGCACTCATTTATTTGATGAGTGGCCACAGTGCTTCATCATCTCATTTTACAGCTGGTGTTTCACTTCATCAGCTATGGTTATGTTTTTGTAACATGTGCTTATGCGTATACTCAGTCAAGTATGAGCTTTTGTGTGCCAAATCAATCTGCCAGAATTAAGCATGGAGCTGAAGGGGAAACTTGTTGTTTTCTTGGCACATACTGTTTTGTGGGTTTAAAAGAGTCTGTCTGAGAGTGGGCATGAGTGAGCGCTTCATCTGAACAAGTCTCTGATAGGTAAAGAAAGCACAAAAACCCACACATGTTGACAGAAACTCACACAGACATTCAGCAGCAGGGTTTAGAAGCAGGATTAATTGGAGAGTAACTGCCGGGTTCCCTCATGTGCTGTTGAGTGTTTGTTGGGAACCATCCCAGCTGCAGTTAAGAGCCTCTGGGTGCTTCTTCATCTGGAGCACAGTGAATCAAGCTCCACACTTTACCAGCCACTGCAAATAATGCCCGCCTTCTGAAAGCAAATGGATGTTAGTGGCATCAGCATTTGTGCTACTGACATCATTAATTTCTGAGGAATATCACATGACATGATGCCAAAATACATCCTGTTACAACAAGAAATCAAGTAAAGTCTTGAGTTCTTTGCTATAGAGCTGCTGCAGTTCTCACATATTCTTATTCAGTGGTCTCAAACTAATAGCTTAAGTCTCCAACGTCTGAAATTAATGAACTAGACTGTTATGCCTTATTGGCCTTACACTAAAAACCTTTACACTTGTCGTCAGTCTTAAGCCTGGATGATCGGTATACTTTTGGATAGTGAAAAATTGCACCACTGAGGACAGCCTGAATACAGTGAGGTCCATAAGTTTTGGGATGACTACGCTTTTAAAAAAATTCTCCTGCACGCCAGCATAGTGGGTTTTAAATTAAACAGTCAAAATGTGATTGAGTGCAGACTTTCAGCTTTAAGTCAAAGGGTTTGACAAAAGAATTGCATTTTGGAATTACAGTCATTTTCATTCATAGTCCCCCATTTTCAGAGGCTCAAAAGTAATAGGACAAACTAACATAGTTTTAAATATAAGGATTGATTTTAATACTTGGATGAAAATCCTTTGCATTCAGTGATTGCCTGAAGTCTAAAACCTGTGGATATCACCAAATGCTGTGTCTCCTCTCTTGAAACCCTGTCAGGACCTCTACTGAAGCTGCCCTCAGTTGCTGCTTGTCTGTGGGTTTCTCTGCCTTCAGTTTTGTCATCAGTAACAGAGGGCAGAGTAAATAGCCATGTGCAAGTAGAATTTATCAAGTTACCTCTATCTGCAGGCACATCATCAAAAAACCCTAGTGACCTAGTTCCATTGGCAGCAGTACATGCCACAACAAAGCCACAGGTAGGTTGGCTGAAGAGAAAATGTATATGAAAGAAAAGTCCAAACTGTCTGTTGCTTCTAGCTTTTCCTTGTTGAACTTAGACTTAATACACTTGAGGAGTTTTGATTGCACACATATTTCCTATCTCATGAGGGTTTATTATCATAACTTCAGTGCACTCCCCAGTAGATAATCTGGGTTGTCGTGCCCCTGTCAAACTTCATTGTAGATATGATTCCTTATTCCCAGATCTCAGCAACTGCTCTGGTAAGTAAAATGTCATCATAACAGAAATAAGAAGTGACAGCCAAAACTACAAAATGAGTTGTGATAAACTGTCTCACCAGTTTGCAAGAGAAAGTAAAGAAAGAAAGAAGGAACTAGACAAAGAATTAAGCAAATATGATTTCAATATGCAATCTAAATGTAATCCATCTGAAGATCATGCAAAAAAGGTGTGGGACTTTCGTGGAGAGGAGGTGAAAGGGGGACAAGAGGGATGGACTTACACACAGGAGGCAAAAGGTTACAGTTGCCAGGGGCGATGCTAGAGGCTTTCCTGAAGGGCCCGACGCACTGTACCAGCAGTCACCTGCCATCTATCACCTGTGAAACTTTGTGTGCATGTGTGTGTGTGGGTGAGAGAGTGAGTGAGTCAGGGAGGTTCTGCCTGTCATATCGCTCTAATCCTGAGTGACATTTATCCAATGGGGGCTTCGCTCATTCATCCATCCATCACGTTCTTTCCATCCTTTGCTCTTCGCTTTATGTCCTTCCCTCCCTCTCTGCTTGTTGCTTCAGACAGTTATGAACCAACCCTGCATACCAAGTACTATCACAAACACACACATACACTCGATATGCAGTGCTTTACTGTAGCGTAAAAACTAGAATTTCAGATATTACAATAGCACTGTTGTGTTTTGCCTTTATTTCACATGTGCACAGATTTGCACAGAAAATGTTGCACTTGGTACTGTTTATAAAAGTGTGTTTTTGTATCTGTCGACCTGTGGAGCAGCCGTGATTGATGCTCCAAAAGATTCTTTCATTAGTCTTATATTCTGGTCAGTGGGATATGGGCGAGCATGTTTTGTGTGTGTGTGTGTGTGTGTGTGTGTGTGTGTGTGTGTGTGTGTGTGTGTGTGTGTGTGTGTGTGTGTGAGGAGCAGCCATGACAGATGAAATGGAAGATTCTTTCATTAGTTGTGTTTGAAGCTCAGCAGGGTCACAGCAACAGCGGACATTTAATTACAGCAGACTGAACACTTCCCCACTGACACACATATATATGCGCAGGCACACACGCACACACACACCTACACACACACACACACAAACACAGAGGGAGGTCTTTCATGGAACATGCTCCCAAAAGGTAATAATATAAACCACTCAGCAGGAGAGGTAACCCTGGACCCTTTCTACCTGTGTCTTTATTTCTTTCCGCCTTGGCTTTTTTTTTAACTTTTCGCTCCCTCCTTCTCTCTCTCCTTCATTGAGAGCTAAGTATAGCAGCAGTAATGGTGATGGATGCATATGGAGCGAGTGGGTCTCAAATGTCAGACTCAAATGAAAACCACTGTTCCAGTGAGACAAAGACAGCTGGACAGTCCAGTGTTATTTAACACCCATAGATAAATACAATCAGATGAAGGCCTACAAAGTGCAGACTGCTATAATAATAAACAAGTGAGTCCTCATGAGGGCATGAAAATAGTAATCAAATTATACAGTTTTGGAGAAAATGATCTAAATTAATATAAAATATTAAAATGTGTTTTTCCCTGAATCCACTCACTAAAACATTAAAATTAAATTTATTTGGTTTTTAATAAATTAGTGTAGTTATTCTAATTTTATGAATTACAAAAAAAATAATAATAATCTAAGACCCTTTTATTTTCCCTTTAGGAGCTTTAAAATTGGATAAATCTTCCAAATATTCACTATGAGCTTGTTCCAACTCTTCATTAGATCTACTTAGAGATAACACTGAAAAATTCTCAAACTCAGTCCTTTTTTTGTTGTTCCACCTCCTCCTCCTTTGATAAGCTGGTTGAACTGGAGCGCCACTTGCTCTGTCAGGAAGACACAATTTATTTTTTGGATTGAAACCCATGATTCAGTGATTTTTTTTATGAACATGCTCTGAAGTGGCAGTGTAGATTGTAGATCATGAACACTCAGCCTGACATAAAATCATGAGAAGGAATTTTTTTCCAGACTTTATGCACTCACCCTATGATTCAGTAGCTTGTAGAATCAGCGTTAACTTGAAGTAATCCTTTTCTGTATGACTTTATCAGGCTCTCATATCACTGTGGAAAAGCTTTGGTCCACTTTTATTTACAACATTGCTCCTGTTGATTGAGATTTGCAGGCATTTGTTTATGCACAGCTCTCTGAAGGTCCTGCCACAGCATTTCAAGTAGGTTGAGGTCAGGATTTTGACTCTGTTCTGTTGTAGTTTTGCTAGTGTGCTTGTGATCATTGTCCTATTGCATGGCTCATTCAGTCAAGATTGCACAGATGGCCTCACGTTTGACTCTAGAATACTTTGGTATACAAAGGAGTTCATGGTCCACTCAATAACTGCAAGGTGCCCAGCTTCTGCAACTGCAAAACAAATCCAAATCATCACCCCTCTACCACCATGCTTCACAGTTGGTCTGAGGTGTTTATTCGCAATGCTTGGTTTTCTTCAGATATGGCACTGTGCATTATGATCTAACATCTCCACTTTGGTCATGTCTGTCCAAAGGACATTGTTCCAGAAGTCTTGTGGTTTGTTCAGATGCAGCTTTGCAAACCTAAGTTGTGCTGCCACGTTCTTTTGTTGACAGAAGAGGCTTTTTCCTGGCAACCCTTGCAAGGAAGACATACTTGTCTAGTCTTTTTCTAATTGTACTGTCATTACACAGTCTGACCTTAGAGTGAATTTGCTGGCACATCTACTCCCAGAAGATTGCAGCATTATGTTAACACATACCTGAATGCTCCAGAACAGTAAACTGCCAAAACTTCAGCTTTAATAGAGCTGATCATACCGGCGGAGGATGAGTTAATCTGTTACATTTAGCAATACCTGGCTGCTACTTAGGCTCTTAATTCTCATGGAAGCAGTAAGGGTGTACTTAGTTTTTCACAGGAGTGTATACGTGGTATCTTACCAGTATATCAATGCTTTTGTTTTATAGATGTGAATATGTGAGTTTTCCAGCTTCCTCCCACACTCCCAAGAGATGTGAATTCTGTCAATTCTAAATTGGCCGTGGGTGTGAATGTGAGGGGTTATCTGTCTGTTTGTCTGTTTGAGTTAGCCATATGACAGACTGGCAGCCTATCCAGGGCCTACCCCGCTAATCACAAATGGGGTAGGCCCTATCCCCCCGGAATTGGATAAGTGGAAGAAGATGGGTGGATAGATCTGGATAAGAGGTATAACAATTCTGATAGTGTGACCAAGATAGTGTACAATTTTGTATTCTCATCTTCTGCCATGTTACTGTTAATGCCTCGGTAGAGTATGCCAGTCTGTTGAAGTGAACAGATAATGGAGCTTATTTTCTGTTCATAATCACGCATCATGAAGACCCTGGAGAGATTCATCTTGGACTAGCTCCTGCCATTGGTCAGCAACCTAATAGACCCACTGTAGTTTGCCTACCAGTCCCTTGGACTTGAGGATGCCATTATCTACCTGCTCACTCGCATCTACACCCAATTGGACAAGCCACTGAGCACTGTAAGATTCATGTTTTTTGACTTCTCCAGTGCATTCAACACCATCAGGTTGGCTCTACTGGGTGAGAAGCTGACAGTGATGCAGGTGGTTGCCTCTCTTGTGGCCTGGATAATTGACTACCTGACTGGCAGACCACAGTATGAATGTCTGCAGCACTGTGTGTTGAACAGTGTGGTCAGCAATACCGGAGCCCCGCAGGACTGTTCTCCCTTTTTCTTCACCCTCTACACCACAGACTTTAACCACTGCACAGAGACTTGCCACCTTCAGAAGTTTTTTTCAATGACTCTGCAGTAGTGTGGTGTTTTAGAGAGGGTGATGAAGAAGATTATAGGACTGTAGTGGGCAACTTTATCATGTAGTATTAACAGAACCATCTGCAGCTTAATGTGACAAAGACTAAAGAACTGGTTGTGGACATGAGAAGGACAAAAACACCAGTGACCCCTGTTTTGGGTCTGTGTGGAGATAGTGAAGGACTACAGATACCTCAGTGTTCACATTGACAATAAACTGAAATTCATTACACTCACAGAAGCCATCTACAAGAAGGGCCAGAGCGGTCTCTATTTTCTGAGACTACTCGGGTCTTTCAGTATCTGCTGGACGATGCTCAAGATGTTCTATGAGTCTGTGGTAGCCACTGCCATCCTCTATGTAGTGAATTGGGGCAGCAGACTGAGAGTAGCAGACACCAACAGACTCAGCAAACTGATCCGCAAGACCAGTAACATTGTGAGTGTGGAGCTTGACTCTGGTAGTGGTATATGAGAGGAGACGTGCTGGACAGACACAGGAGCATATTCAGCAGCAGACTCATTCCACCACAATGCACCACAGAAGGATGGCCACAGGTAGGAATTCATTCCTACCTGTGGCCATCAAACTCTATAATTCCTCCCTGTGACTCCTTGACATTTTCATATTGCATATATGTATAATGTACATATTAAATATTGTGTACAGTGTTTAACTCTACAGTTATTTATGTTACATATGGCAGTTCATACGGACAGGTTTTTTGTTTATTTATTTTTATCATATTTCTTACTTCTCAAATTTACATATACTGCCTTTCAAATTTATATTTATTTATACATAACTGTGCATCTGTAACAAAATACAATTTCCCTTCTGGGATTAATAAAGTATTCTGATTCTGATTCAATTATGATCAAGTGATTAGGCCTGTAAAAATAATGTGTTTTCCTGTTTTTTTGTTATTTATCCCCTCTGAAAAAAAACAATGAATCAGTTGAACCATGACATTGGAGAATTGTTACACCCTTAGTTAGATGCACAGTGCAGCACACGTTTCTAATGACCAACCCCCACTGGGAAACTGCTTGTTATGAAGTTAAAGATGGAGATTCTGATAATTATGGCTTTTTCGGTACTCTTTGAAGTTTTTGAGCACTAACACTCAGGAGTGACGTTTTTATGAGTGTTTCCTGACAGAAAGTAAGAATTCCGAATGTTTGCTGTCACAGTGGGAAGAGACGATGTGGAGGTGGAGGTTGTAGACAATCTTTGGTTGTCATCACACCATCTGAGTATTACATTTAATGTGCTTGATTGTGCATCCATTCATATATATGCCCATTTCACAACACTGTTTTAATGAAAGCAATATTTGAAAGTCTCCAAAATGAACATCTCCATGCTGAACAGAACAGTCCTGCGGTGGTTTAATCACTTACTCTCATCTTATCCAGACTGAGACGTGACACAATAGAGAGAGAGAGAGAGCTGCTCTCTCTTACTCCCCCCAAAATAAGAACCAGTATTCTTCAGCTCTTTTGTCTCTTAGGATTTTGAGGCAGACAGTTGTGATTTACTCCAAGTAGTGCTGTGACTGAGTGTGTGTCTGTTCAATGATTCAGAGGTATGAGTTCATCCACACTGTTTGAGTGTGTCTCTCTGTATGTGTTATTTTTTTTTATCAATGAGGAATAGTGTGGGGTTTTTTCTTTTACTTTGTCCATTTTTCCTTCACACAGGGCAAGGATTCTCAGAAAAATAAACACAAACATAATCTCCTGGCAGCCTTGGACTTTGCTATTTAAGGCTTTAACAGCGCAAGGCTATTAACACGAAGGCTAACCGACCATGAGATTCTCTATCTATTGTGTGATAATGAGGCTTTATATAACCTTAATTGGCCTTAAGTACTTTCCGACCTCTTATAATCTTTTTAAATGTGAAAGAATTCATTGATTCAAATGCAGATATAAAAAATGGCCATGTTTATGTTCATGTGTGGGCAAGCAGACAAAGTCGAGGGAGGTGGGAGATTAGTGTTGCACAAAAATGGTTCAGTGGCTCCACATAACATGATGCTCTCGCCTGTAGTTAAAAGGGCTCATTTCTATTATACTGCAATGCTGTAGGGACTCTGTGTGAATGGAGGGAGTGTGAAAGAATGAGGAAAGGAGGAGTGGGACCTCTCCATCACTCCGACTGTGACCTTCCAAGAGTCACGCTGTTATAGAGTACAGAACTAATGCCTCAATATATTATCTGAATATACTGCATTATCATTATGCCTCTCCCTCTCGCAATCACTCTCACAGTCTTTCACTCGCATATACAAGCTCAAAAACACAACACAGAGACACACAGAGATGCTGTAGTGTTTCTCTATACAACATTTGATGAGTGTGTTCACACGGCAGGTCAGAGATAGAGAAGCAGGGAGGAAGAGAGAATACGAGATCATGACACAAAGAAAGAGTTTGGCCTTATGAGTAACTCTCCCTGCTCTGTATTGTGTGTGAAGTGGATTGGAGGAGATAACACAGAGACTTCCTGGACAAGAGCAAGGTCAACACATGCGCGCCATCGCCGACACTTACTAATGCTTGCGCACAATGCTGACAATCTGGTACACAATAGCAAGTGAGGAGAGACGAAGGACTACAGGAGACAGAGGAGATAAAAGGAAAATGTCACACCATTATTTCATAGGAGAAATGGCCAAAGATGTGAACGGTCACGGTTTCAACTAATCCTGCTGAACATTCATTCATTTTCTGAGTATACTGACTATTGTCATTGATATGACACAGTTCAGTGGCTGTGTTCTGAGTTAGTATCTTTGACCTGCACTATAGTTTTGTTGTTTTTTTTGTTTTTGGTTGTTTTTTTTTTTTTTGGAAAGATTACTGTTGAAGTATTCTGGGGTCTGCATGATTGATGATCCTGGGGTAATAGCCCTGGTCTGAGGTAGATTGAGGTCCTTGACTTGAAGATGTACTGTAGACTGCAAAGTAAGTGTGTATGTGTGTCTGCAGGGCAGGATCGCAGTGAGGCAGCGCTCATCAGGCGTTTTAGGGGCGATGGCGTCCGCTACAAGGCCAAACTCATTGGCCTGGACGAGGTTACTGCCGCCCGTGGAGACAAACTCTGCCAGGACTCTATGATGAAGCTCAAGGTAAGAGAAATCTTTCTCCTCCTCTTGATCTGCCTCAAATTAATGATCACTTGTACTGCTTTAAGCTCACTGCTAAAAAAAAATCTTTGCGTGGTAGTTGCGAGAAATGGAAAAAATCTGGGGGATGTCAACATCCAGAAATAATGTTACATTATTGCCCGCAGCTACACAGAGTTCTGTGACCCACAAAAGACACCAAACATCAGTTGCCAGCCTCATGCATATTCTAAATTTCAACATTTAAATATGCATATTTTGTACATCATTACTGCACTCCTGTTAGTATGTGCATGCCTATAGAGTTTGTTGCAGTCTTTCAATTGCAGTAAGAGAGAAGTTGAATAAGAAATGGGGTGTTCTAATTTATAGGGATGACAATGATCAGTGCAAGAGGAAGTGAGGAGGTTAGCCATATGTATAAGAAGGGGATTGGGATGAATGTCTCATTTGCAAGGACAGAAACAATTACAGGGAGGGGTAGACAGATGGGGCAGTTAGCGGCGAGGAGAAGGCATATAGGAGGGGACTCATTTGGATGATAGGTGAGAGAGAGATGAGTGAGAATGAAGATGAAGAGAAATAGGCCATTTTGTATTCAGGCCTAATGAACAGCCTTGTTTTCAGAAATTATTGATTGTAGTATTATGAAAACAGACTTATGGTACATAAAAAAATGTTCAAATTTCCCTAAAAGTCTCATCTTTAAACAAAGCCTGTCTGTCTATCGTTTCTCTACAAATGCATACTGAAAGAGTTTGAATACACTGTCAGGGTGAAGAGTGTCTCATTCATTATTAATTTTCCTTAAACTCATACTGCAGGACATATTTGAACTGAGAAAATTACATTTACGTTTTGTTTATGTGTAGTGAAAACTCTATCCAGCGGAGACCTGTAAGGGTGAGAGCAAGACAGACAGCTCATTGATCAAACAGCTTCCCTCCTCCTCATTTATTCAGACAGAAAATCCATCAACTCTTTTTCTCTGATCTCTCCACCTTTTCTTTCATACTGCTCCTCCCTTTTCTAGCCCCACTCCTTCATTTTTTGTGATCCTGCTCCTCTCCTGTCTGCTCCTTTTGTGCCTCACCAATGCAAATGGTGATGAGGGTGAATGTGAAGGGGAACTTCAACCTTTAGATATGCTTACAGTTATAAATCATCAGAACATCATTTGGCTGTATTTTAAATGCATTCTAGCTGAGGTTGTCATAAAATACACTTTGCCGATTGCCTTTAGGCATCAAGTTTTTACAAGGGTCATTTTTAAACAAAGCTACTTAGTTTGTCAATGAACATTTAACCAATATATATATTCCCTGGTAAATAACCCCTAAAGGTATTGTGTAGTTATAGTTATCGGGAAAATACTGTTTTAAATTTCTAAGCAGTTGTCAAAAATTTGTCTTCCTCTGCTGCTACACTCAAATATATTGTCTTTATTAATTATCCCCTAATTAGTATTTTGTTGAATATTTTATGTAACATCGTCATTGTGGTTATTTCCACTTAAGAATAAATGTAATCCACAATTAATGATAAATTAAATAAACAATAATTATTAATGGAAATTAAGTAAATTACTTTTTTCTTCTTCTCATTAATAAATCAGTGAATTAATTAATGAAGTTGCTGAAGTTAATATGCTCAATAATCAAATCAAGTTCACAAGCAACAAATTATTTTCTCCGATACAAAGAATGTGAATGTGAGTAGTTTGTATATAGTGTGTGCTTTAGTCTAAGATATATTCACATTAACCGTGTACTTCTCCCACTGAAGGGTGGCTATGGCTCAGGAGGTAGAGCAGGTTGTTGTTAAATTAGAGGGGTGGTGGTTCAATTCCTAGCTCCTCCAGTCTACAATGAACCCTAAATTGCTTCTAGTGCATCTGTGTGAGTGTGTTCATGATAGCTTCGTGTGCCTAAAGGCGGTGAATGAGACTTGTAATGAAAGCACTTTGAGTGCTCAGTTAGTGTAGAAAAGTGCTGTATCAGTCCATTTACTGTACTTTACCCACAGTCTTTTTGTAGAGCTGAAAAAATGTGCTCATAAATATATTCTCTAATCTAGTAAAGGTTTGTTGGTAGACCAGGGGTTGGATATCGACACTGACAAATCTGCCATAATTCGATGTCACAGTTTTACCAGTTCATGTTGTAACAAACGTGTCTCAAATGGACAACAGTTTACTGTAGGTAGAAAAATATTTTAACTGCTCTCTTTGTGACTGACTTATTATTACCTAATACCAGCATGTGAGGCTGATTGTTGATTTTGTAGAAAGACCTATTTCCTTTATTGACATTTATTGGTAAGTTTACAAAAAATATTTTAAAAACTGGTCTTTTAGGTAGAGAGCCAGGGCAGGGACAAATTTCTTCTGGACCTTCCTGTTACACTATATATGTATTTCTATTCTGCTTCTTACATGGTTGTTTGGATTGTGTGCCTGTGTGACTGCTTGTGTCTTTACATCTTCAGGGTATAGCTGCAGCCGCGCGGTCTAAAGGAGAACACAAACAGAAGGTGTTTCTGACCGTTTCCTTTGGAGGGATCAAGATCTTTGATGAGAAGTCAGGGGTAAGTTCTGAAGTAAATGTTCTGTGTGCGTGTGTGTGTGTGTGTGTGTTACTTCATGTAGCATTTCTGCCTGTGCATGCACTTGTGTTTCCTCTATTAATGAGGCATCTCTATGAGAGAAAGGGGCCCCTGGGGAAATCAGGAGGCCCTAATTGAAACCCTGAGAACAAGGCCTCAGTAGATGAGAGAACATGGCTGTCCTATTGTGTCCCTCTGTGCAAACAGCATCTACACTGATTTCGCATTATGCTCTAGGATTATGCATTTTCCATCTTACATGGCTCCTTTTCTAGCTGACCGATATGATCTATCCAGACTTCAGTGACTGTCTTCAATCAGTTCCCCTGTCCATTTTGTTAGCTCTGTTGACTCCCTGTCAACTTACCCTAACTCTACCTTTGTCATTCATTTTGCTAAGCATTTTCCCAGTGACTAATGAGATCTTATAATTACTTGAATCCTTGCTAAAAGCAATGAAAGGACTGTATTCTTGACTTGACAGAAAAATATCAACAACTCCGCAAATATCCTCTATTTAAGTCTGCTTCAGTGGGAGCAGGCTTAAATAGGATCAGTCTGTAAGTGTGTAAGGACCAGTGTGTAGGATTTAATGGCTTCTAGTGGTGAGCTTTGCATTGCAACCGACTAAATAGATCTTCCTTAACCCTTCCTTTCCAACCTTGGGCTACTGTAGAAACAAGACTGTGCAACATGGGGCCTGTATTACGAAGCAGGATTTGCACTTATCCAGATAACTTCAGTGTTAACTTTGATTTTTTTTAGGCAATTCCCTTCTTCATGGGGTATATCACCACAGTAATTTATGCTGCAGACCTGCTCCAGAGCAGGTTATGTTCCAGATTAGAGATTAACTGGGCTGAAATCACTGCCTACTGACCAGTCAGTTTTCCAGAAAATAGCCTCACCAAACCTGAAACATCCCTCAGACCAGACTCAAACCTCTCTGTGCAGACAGTACGAGTGGTCTAAAGTTTTCTTAATAGTCTCTTCTTTATTTATTGAAATATAGAAACTTTATTCCCTGATTTGATTTTTTTCCCTGTTGGCTGCAAACAATTTTACAACAATTTGATTGTTCTATAAGTGTTAATCTATGATTCTATCTGCACTTTTTGATTTGTAGTGTAACTCAAATTTGCATGGAGACTAAATCTCCATTTGAATTTAGTTTTGTTATGCTTGTTCTTTATTTGCTTTCAAACTGATAAACAGCAGCTGGGCTGCAGCTGAAAGAATAAAAACTGGAACTGTCTAATGTACATACATCTAAACATTAATTTAATAGAATAACAATCGTAATCCATTAGATTCTTCCTGTCTTAATGACAGAGTTGTGATACTCTGTTAATTTACACAATCAGCATTTTTACCAGCTTTCCTCCCTGGCTTCAAGTAGGTTAAATGTATTAGTACAGTAGGTCTCTACAGTTCTTAGATTGCACACACATTCACACATTAATGCTATACTGTACAGTGCTTACCTATTACAGAGTCATACCTATTTTTGATCTGCAGCAACTGTGTTGATTTCAGCTTGTATTTTGTATGTATTATGTGTTCAACCACTTCATATTTTCTGATATCTTAGCTCTGCTGCCAGTATACTCATCCATGCTTCTGACTGGTCAAATGCTGTCAGTGCCACCCCTTTCATGTGAATGCACTCATAGTTGGATTGATAAACCCTGGGTTAATTTACTGTGGTGGCAACCACCTATGCATGACTACATACCCAGATCGCTGCTGTTGGGTTAAGTGAAGCCAGATAAAGAAAAGATATCCTGGGTATGTTGAAGTTGCTTTGTAGTACTGGGCTACTGTGTTGCACCACAACAGTTTATAACAATAAGCTGATGGCAGCAATGAAATCATAATTATCATTAATATATTCCATTTCCATTAATAGATGCCACACGTAACCTACACACTGGTGCTTTAAACACTGTTGCAGAGTGGGTATGTTTGTAACGCAAAGAAAAATATCCAGAGTTTACTAATAATTTATTGATTTTATACAAAGATCATATGACAGGTATTATCTAGGCTCAAACTCCCATCTTGACATACATGTTATTGTGTCCTTCAGCAAGAAATATAATACGTCCATTCCCAAGCATAAGAGTTATCTTGCAACTAAACAATTTTTAGGGCATTTTGTCCTGTTTGTATTTAATAATGGAGAATTCATGCCCCATTACATTTGAGAAACTTGGAAAAATTAATCTAACAAAAAACTTCTAACAACATAACAATTTTAAGGCATTTGGTTGAGTTGTGTTGCAAGAAATCTCTCTGCTTGTTAGTTGTATTCATTTTGGCAGCTGCAGCAAAACAGTCTCATTTTTTAAACATTATAAAGCAACTTCTGTTATTTTTGTTGGGTATATATGCAGTGCGAGCTGTCTGTTTCACTGTCTGCCTGTGAGTGGGTCTGCATGTGAATGTAGTCTGGTTTAGATACAATATAAAGCTTGCTGCTCCACACCGAGCTTTAGCGGCTGACATGGTAAGCCTAAGATTTACACTTTGTTGGGAGCTGGATGCCGCTGACACTGTATGTGTGCGTACCCAGCAGTAATTCAAAAGTGCCTTCTATTAGAAGACACAGTAAGCAGTGGCCACCCACATGGCAGCCATGTTGGATGCAGGCATCTATTGTCGGTCCAGTCCTTTATTCCTTGTCTTATAACCCTCATAATCCATGTTTTTATTCCCCTTCTTTATGCTTCAAATTTTCTACGCTAAAAGACAGAAAGATAAATAGAAAAACATGAGATAGATACATAAGTGGATAGCCTTTTGGGCTGAGCTGTAGAAGAGAGGAAACAAAAAGGTCCAAGGGAAAGAAGGTGAAAATAAGGATGTGAAAAAGACTGATAGAGGAAGGATCTGATCGAGGGACAGAGATAGACTGAAACAGAGTTAGAGGGATAGTTGGAGAATCAGTAAGCATATGTCAAAGTAAAGCTCTCTACAGGGAGACCTTGTCCTCTGTCTCTGCACATTAATATTAACTATAGAGATATGCTGTCCTTACCATAAGCCCTTCAGCCACTCCTAATGGCAAGGGAGAGAGGAAGACAGAAAGAAAGAGAGAATGACTCTGCTGAGGTTCAGGGATCTTGACAGTCTCATTCCCCTCCTGTGCATCAGTCAGCCAGATGGGGCGGATGGATGTATGGGTGAACGACTGGATGGATGGCCTCTCTCTAGGAGGAGGGAAGGTCGTGCAGGATGGAAGGAGGTGGTGCTTGAGATGGAGGAGAAAAAGAGGGGAGACATTAATCTAACAGAGGGCAGGCCAGCATGTCTCGCTTCCTGTCAGCCTCTCTCTTAAGACACACACATGCATGCACACAGACACATGTGTGCACTACCCTTTTCAACTTCTTTGGCCAGTCTAAGTAAGGCCACAGTGCCATGTCAGGTGAAGAACTAACATGGGCTGAGCTTGTTCGTTTGCATGCTTCTCCCTTGGAAAATGAAATCAGAAAGATCCAATTATTCCAGTTCTGCTGACAGAAAAGACTATGAAAAAATACATAGGAGACTGGCATCAATTCCAGACACTTCCATACATATAATTTGGGTCCTATCACACATATTGTCACTGAGTGTTGACAAAGACCCTCCTCACTTACAGTATTAATTGGAAGGCAGGGCTAGAGGAATGAAACGGGTCGAGATGAGAGAGTGAGATGAACATAGGGTGAACCTTGAGAGAATTACCTGTGAATTAAGCAGTGCTTGTTCTCAGTGAAGTAGTTTCATCATTGAACATTTTACACTAAAGACAAGACAAGGAGGCAAATCTCATCAAGTCTCATTGTCGTAAGGGATTCAAGAATTTTGAGCTGGAATTAATGCGTTTAAACATTTAAATACATATTAAAGTCAACAGATTCATTCAAAGAACATACACTTGTAGAATGCTGACAGTGTGACAAATCCAACTATCATCACAGCTATTTTATTATTTAGAGATATCGCTTATTTAGTGTGACAAGGACAGTTTTGTTCCTTTCGGATAAACCCCAACTAGACAAACAAGAGCAGCAAATCTCTTGAATATTATTAAAATAAGCAACCAGAGACCATACATTCATCCATTTTCATCCACTTATCTGATTCACAGTTGTGGGGAGGCTGGAGCCTATACCAGCTGTCATAGGACGAAAGGTGGGGTACACCCTGGACAGGTCACCAGTCTATCGCAGGACTAACAAAGAGACAGGCAACCACTCAAGCTCACATTCACCCCTACAACCAATTTACAATTACCAACTAACCTAACCTCCCTGCATGTGTTTGGACTTTGTGAGAAAGCTGGCTTTCTCACAAAAGAACTGACGCAGGTACAGGGAGAGCATGCAAAGTCCACACAGAAAGGCTCCAGTTGGCTGGTGAATTCTAACTTAGGACCTTCTTGCTAGGAGGGGACAGTGTTTACCACCATGCCATCTCGTTGTGCACAGGCCATATAGTATTTTAAAATTCACCTTAAATCATTGTTACTCAGATATGGGTTGACTACGTTTAGCTCCCACTTATGGGAATTTGATTATGAGTTACCACAACATGAAATTTTTAGTGATTTGTTGCGTAGAAGAAATGGTTATGGTACGTTGACAGCTACTTGCATACAAAATGTGATGAATCAATAGGAAACAAAATGAAAAGGTTAGGAATTCACATGACGTGTTATGAGGTATTTATGACACAAGGCGAATTGTCATACTTGGCTCGCAACAGCTTAGTGAGCATTCATGATGCTTTATTGAGGGAAACATTTGCCGAACCATCCCGATGTGGTTACAAAAGACAGGGATTTATTTACAGCATTTACAAAGCGATTACAGTAGTGTACAACACCTTTGCAACACATTGTAAAAGTTTACAAAATTGTAACCAGTTGTAAAGGTTTTGGAAATTTCAAAAATGACACTCCAGCTTCCACATCACATCGAGGTGTTTGCTAAATCTTCAAAATCATTATGACACTTAACAAAATAAATCACGACGTGTTCACAACATGTTTGGGATTCACTACACAAACCAAATGACGCAAACCAAATTCGCTTTGATGTGTAATGGCTTTTTACATGTATGGGATTGGGGTTTACTTATTTGATGTTTTAAGATTTTTGTTTCATTTAATTTTTAGTTTAATATTGCTAAGGGAAAGCTTTCTTCAGTTTCTTGTGTGTCTTATTTTCCCTATAGCTTTTTTGCAATAGGTATACTTTTTATCTGCTGAGTTCTGTTTAAGAAGAAAAGGGTCATTTTGGGTCTGGAGCCTACCCCAGGGACAGAGACAGAGGATGCCCTGGAGATGTTATTTCTATTTAAGGTTTGATACTGAAGCAGATCTAAATCCTTGTTCTGTTGCTGTATCCAGGCCTGGTTTGAAATCATCTTTAATCTGGGAGCATGAGGCAAGAAACCTGCTGCACAGGCGAAAACACTAGGAAGGCTGTGGGCATCAGTTTAACATCTTTTCCATACCCTGAAATACTGTGTAAATGAACTTGCCCCTATTTTCACTGCAAATTTTTAACTTGTCCCTTGCAAATCAGAGGATCCTAGCATGATTTAGGTCAGCTGTCACTGAGCCTGTGGCTAAGAAACCCAAAAGACCTGTTGCTCTGACATCTGTTATCATGAAAATCTTTGAAACTGGTATGTAACCATCTCCGCAATGTTCCCTGAAAGCTTGTCAGGTGTGCTTATAGCGCAGACAGGTCTGTTAATGAAGCAGTTTCACTGTGCACAAACTTTATTTTTCAACACCTCCGACACCTATGCAAGGGGTCTCTTTGTCAATTACAATTCAGCACTTTCCCATCCAGGCTCTTTTATGTCAAAGTTCTGACTTTTGTTGGAGAAAAGCCAGGTGGTCAAACCTAACTGCAAACAAAAGTTTGAAATCCTTTAGAGGGGTGCATACTGTCTTTATTCCTGCTGTAATAACTGCATTTTTCGTTTTCCTCTGAAAGGCAGGGATATTATGGAATCATCAGTGCCGTCAACATCACAAATCATTGGTGTCATTGCGATAGCGCAAAAACTATTTAATGCAGGATTTTGAATTTTGGCACAAGGATAGACCTCCGTGACATCTGGAACTGAGTAAATTTTCAGCCAGTTTGAAAATATGGATTTGCCACTAGGTGGCATGATCTGTAAAACTTTTTACATTTTTAGCCGCATATCTCTGTTCATTCATCTGACCTTCTCTAAACGAAAATCAAATTGATCGTGGGATCACACACATTCACGGTCACACCATGTCATGTCTGCCGCCATTGTCATCTGCTGGTGCTGAAACTTAAATTGGTAAAAAAAAATCAAATTATTGGCCATATCTTGGTGGCTGTTTTTTTGATTGGAACAAAACAAGAACCAAATTGATTGAGGCTCGCATGCTTTCATTGTCGTGCCACCACCGCCACTGCCACTATCTTTAGTGGTCGCATGGTGACTGCAGGGAGCTAGTTTAAATTTGCTGTTGCCAAAGCAGTGGACCAGGATCATCCTGCATATTCATCCACATGCGCCAGTTTGTTTTTTATGTCTAAGGCTGCGGTTAGCTTTCTGTTTTACAATTTTATGGTTCTAAAAAATACATTTCTTAAGAATGCTGCAAAAACTTGCTTTTACATGATACATATCATATAAATCAGCATATTTAGATAGTTTAGTGCAATTTCCCGTTTTCCAGGATCTCTACTGAGATTCTGGAGGTGGAGAGTGGAAGGTTACTATGACTCATAGAGCCAACATAGATAGCCTTTTTAGTGGGAAATAGGCCAGGTTGAAAATAAACTGGAATCACCCTTTAAGCCGTAATTAAATTTCTCAAATATTCATTTTGTTGAATGCATGCATACACTGTTAACCGGGTAGCTATACAACACATCCCACGTCCTGCTGGACCGATTTCAAGTTTTCTTTGTTGAGCATAAGTACCCCACATTTCTGCTGTACATATAATACATTTACATAATAATCTATTCTACATGAGTGGGCTCCTGTTTCTAAATGTCACAATGGATCTAACCAAAAGACACATTCTACCAAAAATCCTCAAGTGTCATTTATCATTAATCCCCATGTTTTGATGAACATCAAAACATAAATGTTTTGATGATCAGAGCTAACTGGAAATGTCAGACCATTTTTCAAAATAGTCTCCAGACATGTTTAAAAAATACATTAAAAATCCCGTGCTTTGTAAAATAATTTAATGCCTAAAATTAATTTTCCATAAGAAACACAACTTACTAAAAAATCTTTAAAAGAAATCTACACCACCACTGTCACTGAAAAATTCAGATAAATATTTCTCTTTAACTGTAAAGATTCAATCAGGACAAAGCATGTGACAGCTAAGGTTAAAGTGAGAGAAAAAGGTATTCTTTATTAATATTTAAAGGTTTTAACGTACAAAACTGCTCCATCAAGATGGTGTGTGGCTTGAATCGATCAGACCTGACTGACAGTGGCAAGTGGTCGATACAGTGAAACCATTATCATTTGTCTTAGTAAAGGGCCATAAATTATAAACTTATATAATTCATAATAGCTTGCCTGATTCTTATATATTTGAAGGAGTATTGGTGTTAATGGATTCTTAACCAAATCAGAGTATAAGGCAGAAAGTAAGGCCAACTATTTTTGATATGTACTTGATGTGTATTTCAATATGCACAACTTATACACAATAGAGGATAATCGATTTCATCATGAGTTGTTGAAACAAGACAGAAACATTTGCTGTTTTCGTTCAGTCTATGCTCATAAACTTTTCTGATGTAGTGACCAGTGCTCACGAATGGAAGCTTGCTGAACTCTGTGCTGTGGTTTATTAATATTAGCCACCAGCACTTTTTAACACACCAACAGAGAGGCTACAAAAGCTTTGATCATTTGAATCTCCTGCTGTAGCTTCGGCCTTTATTCTAATATGAACAGAGTTGTGAGGGGACATGGCTGCGGTAGGATAACAGAGCACCAACTGTTGGATCAGACCTTCACAATGTGGATGAATTTAGAAAATTACACATAAATAAAAGTGATATGACTGATGTCCCTCCATCCAACCATCCATCCATCCATCAATCCATCCATCCATCCATTTTATTTAACTGCTTGTCTAACTTTGAGCTGTGGGGGCTGAAGCCTAAACCAGCTGTCTCGGGGGAAGAGGCAGGATATACCCTGAACAGGGCACCTGTCCATCGCAGGGCTAACATAGGGAAACAGATAACAAGTCACACTCACAGAGCCACACCTACAACTAATTAAGAATTACCAGTTTACCTAACACGTCTTTGCACAGTCACAAGCCCACACAGGAACAGGGAGACCGTACAAACTCATGTTTATGTAGAAAATGGTAAGAAGCTCAAAAAACAGGCTTTCTTTATATTTATATTTACTGACTTTTTCAGACAGTTCAGTGACAAAAGATGCAGTTGTCATGCAAGGAACTAATTAAACTAAGATTATCTCCCATCTTGTCCTACTGGCTGAAGACTGGACTGCCTCAGCAGGTCCTCTGATCATGTCTCCCCTCTAGGAGAGAGATGCAACAATCAGAGAGGTTAGACAGACAGTATCCTGCTGCTTCCCCTCCGCACGCCCAGTGTAACAGGGAATATCTTGGTTCAGTGGCCAGCAACTGCTGAAGGACATGCTGCCCACAGTCCCTTAGAGACACTGACGTGTGTGAGAGATTTTGAAAGAGGGACTGGTACTGCACGTCAGCATCAGCAGTGCTGGAGAGAAGGACAGACCTCAGACTCAATGTGGACTTTTTGATTCCACTTATTTTTGCAATGAGGTTCCCCCAGAAATACATTTACTTAAGCAAATTTGAGCGACATCTGATATTTGAAGCTGCTACACAATATTCCAGCATCTGCATCCATCCTGGGAAGGAATCTCACTGTTCTGTCTCCATAGCAGAAATGTATCATAGATTAAATTTAAACTAGTAGATTGTTCCAGCTTTAAATATGCAAGCAACAAATCAATACAAAAGAGAGTATGACAGCAAATGTTTAACAACTAAAATATTTTATTCATCTCCCCATGATCCAAACTAACAAAGTGTTGGCTTTGAATGTGCAAGATTACCAAAATTAAATATTTCCATTGCAAGTTTTGAAACGTCATTGTTGTTTTGACATAATTTTAAATTATACAGTTAACTCCATAAGTTTTGGGACAGTAACACACTTTTTTGTAATTTTGCACCACACTAATTTTTTAATTAAACAGTTGAAATGTGATCAAACTGCAGACTTTCATCTTTAATTCAAGGGGGTGGGCTAAGGAATTGGATTAGCTGTTCAGAAATTGCAGGCATTTTATATATATAGCTCTAGCGTAAAAACAATAATCTTGAACATTTTTAAAAAGGAGGGGTGCACTGGCCACCTCAGCGACACTAAACGGTGTGAAATATCATGGACTAAAATGACTAAAAATCCTTTACTTGGTTAGAAAAAAAACGCCTCCTCACTATCTAGCCAAGTCAAGTACACTCTCAAGGAGCTAGGTATATCATTGTCAAAGTCAACCATTAAGAACACCTTCATGAATATAAATACAGAGGGTTTACAACAAGGTGCAAACCACTGGTTGTAGGAGTAAGACTAGGAGGACCAGGTTAGGTTTTGAGATTAACTCGTGCCAGCTCAATGGAAAGAAAAAAGTATGGCGATGGAGAGGAACAGTTCGTGATCCAAAGCATACCACATTATCTGTCAAACATGGTAGATGCCATGTTGTGCCATGGGAATGTATGGGTGCCAGTGGAACCCACCTAGTGTTTATTGGTGGTGTAAGTGCTTATAGAAGCAGCAGGATGAATTCTGAAATGTGCAGGGCTATACTCTCCTCAGCCAAATGCTGCAAAACTGATAGTATGGTGCTTCACAGTGTGAATTGAAAATGACCCATATTGCAAAAGCAACTTCAGAGTTTCTTAGGCAAAGAAATTGTATATTGGCCAAGTCATTTACCTGATCTCAGCGTAGTAGAGCAGCTTTTCAGTTGCTGAACGCAAAACTGAAGGCAGAGAGACCCGCAAACAAGCAGCAAGTGAAGGCACCTGCAGTACAGACCTGGCAGAGCATCTCAAGGGAGTAAACATGGCTTTTGGGTGTGTTCATGGGTATTATACTTCGGTCAGTCATTGACTGCAAAGGATTTTCATCCAAGTATTAAAAACAATCCTTAAACTTAAAATTATGTTAGTTTGTCCGATTACTTTTTAACCTTTACAAAATGGGCAACTATGTATATAAATGGCTGCAATTCCTAAAATGTTAATGCAGTTCTCTTGTTAAAGCCTTTGAGTCAAAGCTAAAAGTCTGCACTTATTTGGACTGATTGCACATCCACAGTGGGGTACACAGAGGCAAAATTACAAAAAAATGTATAATTGTTCCAAAACTTATGGCCCTAACTTATGGGCAAAGTTCAGTTTGTAAAAACCCAATCCTCTTCTAACCTTTGTTTGAAAGTTTTTCCAACCACATGTTCTACATGTTGGCACATTTACCATTTGGAGTATACTTTTGATTGAAATTTTTACTCTAATTAGATTTTGAAAGATGTGTTACTTTTTTAGTATAGGTGTTTTCATACAGCACTTGTGAAAGACCAGTTCAGTCTCCTCATAGTAGCTGTCTACTTGCTTCTACCTGCAGCATTTCTAAAGATGTGTACTCTTACCGGATGTTAACCACACTGAGAGCCTTGAAAACTGGAAAGGGGCGTTTGCAATATGAGGTCTCACAAATTAGACTAAGGGCTCTGTGGAACATTTCTAGCTCATTATTAAAAAGCTAGTACTGATTGTCTGTTTATGTGAACTGTTTTTTCTATCTAAGCACTACTTGCTACCAAGACAAAGAGGAGCAATTGAATCTATGCAGTCATTTCATTCTCTGCTCCCTTTGAATCAGAGTCCCTCTTTGTCACCTCACTGCCCACCCAGAGATAATTCAATAACCTCTTCAAATGAGCTGTGTGTTTGTGTCTGGGTTTGTATCTGTTTTTTTTTATATCTTGGCTGCCATTTTCAGGTCAATCAGAGGTGATAATAATCATCATTACTCCAATTATTAAATTTAGAAGACGTGACTCATTCAGTGATTATCTATTTCTGCTGGGGTACTCGATGTCTCTGTGTGTGTGTTTGTGTGTCATTGGCCCCATGTTAAAGTAGTGTTACTCTACTCTGCCATGCCTCACTTCTGGAACAGTTACAGAGCGAGCAGATGTGTGTATTTAGCCTCTGATGTATAAAGCTTCAACCGCTAGCATGCACTCAAGGGCTACTGGGTCATTATGTTGACTCTGTGTCTCTGCTCCCAGCATGCATCTGGCATAGACAATGACAACAAAGCAGACATTTAGTGTGACTAACAGAGGGGCTATTGCATATTAAGTTCGGAATTGTGTTTGTGTGCTTGTGTTTGTGTGTGTTGTGAGTGAGGGCACAGATGAAGTGATCAAGTCGACAGCTTGCCGAGCTGTGATTGTCACTGATCCCCCTCTGTCCTCGGGAAAAACAGTGCCATCTGCCACGGGGCACAGGCAATGCCAGCTTGGCACTCCCTACCCAGACTAAACTAGAGAGGACAGGGGAGCTAGAAACAATTTAATATAGGATACAAGGTCTCTGTGTGAGTGTTTGTTTTTGTGCATGTATACTTGGGGGGATTGCACAGAATGCTTATGCTTCCCACATGTTTTTGGAAGTATTTATTAGATCATCTTTTTTAACTTTCTTATACAGTCCTGTGCAAGAGACTTGAGCCACCCCTCATTTCTTTATATTTTGCTAGGAAAATGGGAAATGGCTGCAGCAATTTAATGAAACATGTGCAAAACAGACAAAACCGTTTGTACCATTCTAACAAACTGGAGAGTCAGTCTTTGGTTCCTTTATTCTTTAACACAGCCTGAACGCTCTTAGGTTTTCTCATAATTTCTCCAAGAAGTCCTCAGGAATGGCTCTCCAGGCTTCTTGAAAGACATTCCAGACCTCTTCTTTGAATGTTGGCTGTCCATGCCAGTCCATGAGAGATTGTGTTTTTCTATTCAGGAGGGTGTTTATTGTCAGACGCTTTTTAGATGCTATTATATGGCTGATCACAAATTGACAGTACTGTTCTATAGTCATAATTCCAGTAATTTTGACAAGATCTTGTTTTTTGTAACACCTGAAACTATATAATTAGTGAAAACAGTTCTTTGATTAATCAATTTACATGTTACTGATATGGTGCAAACAGCTAATTATTAACAAAGAAATAATAAGTACATGGCTCTTTAGTCCTGTTACACCATGAAACCTTTTTAAAGCCCTGTTTACTTTTATGTCAGTCTTAAATCCATTTGTTTCCTACGAAAGTGAAAAGAGCACTCTTGTTTCTTGTCTGCATCTGTAAAATGTAAAACTCAGCTATGTCATTCCATGTTACAGGTTCTCCAACACCACCATGCTGTCCACGAGATCTCCTACATTGCCAAGGACATCACGGACCACCGAGCCTTTGGCTATGTCTGCGGAAAGGAAGGGAACCACCGCTTTGTGGCTATTAAAACTGCACAGTCGGTCAGTATTTATGTACACTCAACGCAGTGAGCTGGAAATCTACAAAGTAACCTTTCTAAGCTCCTCCCACCAGAATACTATGGACATATCTGAAAATACAAAATAAATAAATAGTTAAGTGACTCCAATGCTGAATTTGGAGTCTAACCCCACTCTTCTAGCTGAGAGTCTTGTCATTAACCTGTTGGGGTTCTCATGCCCTCTGTGGACTTTTCACTCTTTATGCTACTTAATGTGGTCTGAAAGGACCTTTGATTGACCAGTCTCCCACTAGATTTTCTAAAGCCTGAAAACAGAGCTCAGAGGAGGTGCAGAAGTCTAGTTGAATAACAATATACCAGAAGGTTACAATGGATTTTTTTGTCCAGTGACACCCAAAACATGCTGCCCAGCCTAGCTTTAAATACTTTGCAAGTGTGTGCACATGTCTCACCATGCACCCTTTGTGTGTAGGTTAATCTATGATTCATCAGGGTCTTTTCTCAGTAACATAAACCTCTTGACATTTAGATAAGGACCCTTGAACACCAGCTCATGTTGTTTTGTGCTGTTCGTCAAACAAACTGTTTGCTGAATGGAGCTTCAGCTTTAGGTTTGTGTGTGTCTAGAACGGTGCAGGTTTAGTTCTGCCTTGACATACTCTATATGATATTGAGTACCTCTTTCAGACCTTTTATGATTGTTGCTGCTGTTGTATCTGTGTGCCTGGCTTGTTTCGTCTGGATTCAGCTGGCTCTCGCTGTAGCCATATTGATTTCCCATAGTGAGTCGATGAGGGTTTGAGTGTGTGTCACCAGCTCTAATAGCATATCCATCCTCCTAGGCCCATGAACCGTGGCTCTTTGACTGAGACAGATACACACTAGTCTGCACTCACAAATACAGCAGCCACATTTCTATTAAAAAGCGGTTGTTCAGAAAATGTTACCCCGTATAACAGTGAAGCACAACGGTAAGTCCTCATCCGTCTGCTAAGCTGCCATTTTCCTGATGTGTGCCTGAGGAAAGGTCATAATTATATTTTACTTCCATTTCCAGGATTTGAACCAGCCATCACTAACACTCAGACTATTAGTTGTGGAGCAGACAATAAGAGGGGTGGAGGCACAGAGCTTATGGCTGAGGCTGTAATTGGAAAGTAACCACTTTGATGTGAATTAACAAAGTGTCTTTGTTGTCGTAAAGACTAAGACTTAAGGATGTTTTGAACAGGCCAATTTAAGGTTGCACTTGAAAGTAATTGGCTTACCACTCAAATCTGAGTCTCGGAATAAGAAAGACATGTTTTATTTAGCCAGTTTAGAGAAGATACTTTTAATTGTGAAGAAAGGATTGTATAGCCAGTCAGTCATTGTTACAACTTTTTGGAAAAGTTGCGGTTGTAATTAGCTCTATTGGTTACAATACCTACCTTCCAATTTGTAGAGAGGCTACAGAGAGTTTAAACGCCATTTAGAGTTGATATATAACCTAAAAACTTTGACTAGCTGTTTTTTAGCTATAATCTCTTACATTTCCCATGTGGCGTAAAACATCTGCAACTTACCAGTGCGGATTAATCCGCTTGGAGAGAACACAAGGGAACAGCCAAAGGTACACATTGTGCATTCGTGACACAGTCACAGATGTAGTTGTTAAAAAATTCAAAGTGAGCAACATGATTACTGGTGAGACTTTTTCTGCAAGTAGTCCCCTTGTATAGACAGAACCATGTGAAAGAGGGGGGTTGCTCAGCAACAGACCTCCATGAGATCTGGAACAGATTAGATTATCAGACATTTTGACAATACAAATTTGCCAGTAGGTGGTGTTAGCTGTACTCTTTTTTTTTTTTTTTTTTTTTTTTTTTTTTTTTTTTTTTTTTGGATGTGGAATAACCAGTAAAGATGAGGAGGGGAAAAACACTGCCAAAAATAATCCTCCTCATAAAAAGAAAAGAAAATGCAAAGAAAAAGGGAAATACTGTTGGTAGGCAGGTAGTCAGCTCAGCTCACAGGAGGGGGGACTCCTGATGGAGTTGGGATGGACCGCCACAGGATTGGTGGATGACTTCTCTGGATGTGGCCCCTTGCCAAGCCCTTATGTCTTTATATACTGTAAACAGATGAGCGGACAGTCCTGAGTGTGCATCGCATCCACTCTGCCTCTCTCCATCTCCACTTCTCTCTTTTCAGGGCCCCGGTCAGCCTTTCCCCCTCAGCATCCATAAGGCATCTCTAGTCTCTTCTCTAATCCATCTGCCTTTTCACTTCGGCTTTGAAAATGATGGCCACGCCGAGCCTGCTCCTCTCTCTATACGTGTGGCTTCTGGCCGGGAGCCTCTCAGCGGAGGCGACTTACTACCGTCACCACCGCTACATCCCCCAGTTCTACCGCTACCGGGAGCACTCCGCCAACACGGAGAACCTCCTCCCTGAGGTCTCCAACCCGGTGCCCGAAGTCTCGCAGCCCGGCGTGGCGACCTACCCCGAGATCCCCGAGGTCTTCCACCCGGCCCCTGAAGTCACCCACCCCATACCAGAAGCCTTCCACCCGGTGCCCGAAGTCGTGCATCCTGCACCTGAGCCGTACCACCCGCCGGCGAGGTATGAGCCCACAGCTGAAGCCTCCTCCCCTGTCAACACGAGTCGTGTGTTCTATGGGATCATGTTTGACGCTGGGAGCACAGGCACCAGGATCCACATCTATAAGTTCATCCAGAAAGACCCCAGTAAGTGCACGACTCTCACTCTCCCTCTCTCCCTCTCTCTCTCTTCCGCTCTGAACCAGTAGTAGAGATTTTGCACATGCTGCTGACTCCCACTCTGTTTGCCGTTAGGTCATTCGCTGTGTGGTGTAAGGACAGACATGCACCGGCTGAGTGCATGGGCAATGCAGCTTCTAAAAGTAGCTGAGACTTCTAATTTGCCTGTCTGACTCAACTGTGTAGGAAGTAGACTTTTAAAATTGAATCTGGATGTAGGTCAAGTGCTTTAGACTAAATATCCCCAATGATGAAAAAAAAAAGTGTGTCAGTTACCATTCTTTCAGTCTTATTGCAGAATGTCCCATTTTTTTGTCTGCTTTATGATCTGTTCACCTCTTTCTCTTTTTTTTTTCAGTTGAGCTTCCAGTGCTGGACAGTGAAATGTACCATGCTGTGAAACCTGGGCTGTCTTCTTACAAGGATGACCCTGAAGAGGTATGGATGCGTGTTTACGCCATCACTCTTTATTAATTATCAGGTATAATAGGGAGAAGTCTACTGTGTACAAACCACAAAACCACTGGGATTTTTTTTGGGGGGGCTGGGTTCGTGTGATGTAAACACTGTAATTATAAAATACCTGCTGCTGATGCTGTCACTGCTGCCCACTCGTGTCTGCTTTATTTACTACCTTTGAGTTATTTTTATAAGCAGAGCTCTAAAGAAACTTTGAATATCTTCTTTTTTGCTCTGATTGGCCACAAATGTTAATTCTACTGCCTGTATTTGATTGCGTCTCTTTTGTAGGGTGGCAACACCATCCGCCAGCTCCTGAGAATTGCCAAGAAGACAGTGCCAGAGGAGGATTGGAGGAGGACTCCAGTGGTCCTGAAGGCCACAGCAGGTTTGCGTATGCTGCCCGAAGACAAGGCCAACGCTCTTCTGAGGGAGGTGAGGCATGATTTCTCTCTGCCCTCAGACAGTTTGGCACAAACACCAGCCATCCCGCCAAGGAACGGGATGAGAAACCACTAAGTGCTTACAAGTGTCACAGAAAAAAAAGGCAGCGTGTCTGCCCATTTGGTGGCTATCATGTTGCAAAGAACAGCTGTTGTGGGGTTGTGTGGAGTAACCATATTTGTCATTTTAAGTATTATCCAGGCTACTGTTCCAGCCATGCATGTGGTTTAGTTATCTGTCACTCTAAAACAGAGCACACAATTTGTCTTCTGGAGGCTGAGTAGACTTTTATAAACAAGGAGTGATGCAAACTTGTAAAGCTGAAGACCTATTGAGTGGATAACTTTACTGAAACAGTGATAAACCTATTCCACAGGTACGAGATGTGTTTGACGAATCCCCCTTCTATGTGCCAGGCAATAGTGTTTCTATTATGAATGGAAAAAATGAAGGTGGGTAATTTTTCATTGCATCATTACCATTTGCACTGTTTATAGTATGCAAAACATTTTTATTTTCTTAAAAATTACGATTTTTGACTTGAGGTATTGTTTGACCAGGTGCTTTAACGGCCTCATTTACTGAGGACAAACAATGCTGCTCTTGTAATTCTTTTTATGAGAGTTCTGTTACTCATTGAGACAAATAAATATGCCAGTGTGAGTGCAAGCTGCCCCACGCCCTTTAATTTAGCATGAGCCTCCACATCACTCATTAAGACACCCTCACTATGTTATGTTTCATCACAGAGTATGTTCTATTTGTTATCCTCACTTTATGAGTGCAATAACTTTACATCTGAGACAACTGTAATTACCTGGGTTGGTCTGCAAAGTTAGACCAAAGCTGCTATTTATATATCAGCCTAATGAAGAAGAGGCGATCAAAAAGTCCTCAGCAGGTTACTCTGTGGGTTTGACGGTGTTTAAATGGGTACATTTATCATAGCTCAGTTGTAATCACTTCTCAGGGCTTGACTAATGCTGACATTTTCACCCATGTGCTGTTTTAGGAGTCCTTGCCTGGGTCACTGTGAACTTCCTTACAGGTAAGACATTGCTTGTGTTTTGCTATGGTGGTGTTAGTGGTCAGGAGGCTCATATCTGAGGCTCCAGTGTACACAGAAGCCCTTCAGTGAAAGACTCTTGTCTCCTTTCTGAGGTTATGAGCTTGAATCACTGGCCCAAAACAGACTGCAAAAACAAGCAATATTTCCTCACGTTTTTCACACCACTGTGATACTTGAAATATATTTCACACGACAACATACTAGTGCTTCTAAAAGGGGGAAATTATAACTAAAACTGACAAAAAGTCCATAAGCTTTGTCCACACTGATGATTGATCACACGTTGCCATCCAGTGTCATGTGTTTAACTTGCTGCTTATTTCCCATAGGTCACTTGTATTCCAACACACGGAGGACAGTCGGCATTCTGGATTTGGGTGGAGGATCTACACAGATCACATTCCTTCCAAAGTCAAAGGTGATTAAAACATTTTCATGTTAAATTAGTGATTCTTTAAAACGTAAAATTCAACACTAAACGTGCTGTCACTCCAACAGAAAACGGTTCAGTCTGCTCCAAAAAGTTACATTGCCAACTTCAACCTGTTCAACCAAACATATCAACTCTACACACACAGGTAAATCACAGAATAAGACATTTTTTAGTATTATGTAAAGTAAAACATACAAGTGTGTCTATAATGTACCATAATTATATATCATCGTTATTTAGCTACCTTGGAAATGGACTATATGCGGCTCGCCTTGCAACTCTTGGAGCACTGGGAGCTGATGGTAGAGCAACCTTTTAATTTTAATCACATTTCTGTTTGTATTCTTTGCCATTAAATGTATTCACTGCAAGATTTTTTGTTTTTGTTTTCCCAGGTCTGGATTGGAAAATCTTCACTAGTTCATGCCTCCCAAAAAAGTTCAGGGAAAATGTGACTTTTTCAGGAACCACCTATAAAGTTAGCGGGATTCCAGACGGTAAGATAAAAGCACTGAGGTTTTGATTGCATTCCCAGTGTCTTGAATCCAACAATCCATGCATTCCTTTCTAAACTCTGGAACACAATAGAGTACAGTATAATACAGTCTCGCATGAGAACATTTATCGGCTAAAATTTAACCTTGGCGCCAAACGCATGTTTTGTCATCCTCTCTCTCTCCATCTTCCCTCTTGAACAATTATACTGCAGTCAACCTTGTATTTAAACGAAAAGAAAACTGTCAGTTAAGTTCACAAATAAGGCAGTCACTCCCATACCACAGTGAAGTTGCCAAAAGATGCTGGGCTTGTCCCTGAATTGTTATTTTTTTGTGTAACGAGCAGCTTGATCTGGCTCGCTCACAATTATGTGGTAAAAATAGACAGCACAACAGGGCTGCGCAAACTGCCGCTCTTGTCAGCACATGGTTTTGCCGGCACAAGTGAGCCAACCATACCCATGGGGCTGTGTGAAACTTGTCCTTCTGGGGCTTCCCTTGTATATTATCTAGTGAGCCCCCAGTTTCAACCGCTGGCTGACCTCAGAGTGAGGTTCCCAGCTCTCTGAACTGCATTCCTTCCATACAGCTTTCACTCAGGGTTTACTACACTTTTTTTTTTTTTTTTTTTTTTTTATATTTTTTTTTTTTCTTTCCTCCTTTTTTTTTTTTTGTTTTTTTAATTTTCTTTTTTTTTGGT
>VUQH01031370.1:36552-50774 GCA_015106775.1 Etroplus canarensis
TTTTTTAAGTAGTTTTTTTTTTTTTTTTTTTTTTTTAGCTAAGTCTTCTTCCTTTTCCTCTCCTTAGGATATGCTGGCTATAAGTTGTGCTACTATGAGGTCATGAAGGTTATCAAAGGAATAATTCACCAGCCTTATGAAGTTAGAGGCAGCAGCATCTTCTACGCTTTCTCCTACTACTTTGACAGAGCTGTGGAGTCTGGCCTCATCGGTGAGTGGGCACAGACCAGCAAGTGACCTTCCATTTCCATGATCTTTCACGCTAATTATCATCTTTTGCACATAATAGGCATTCAGATTGCATGTTTGTTTTTTTTTCAACAGATGGCAGTCGAGGTGGTGCAGTTGAAGTCAGGGATTTTAAGAAGAGAGCCAAAGAAGGTAAGAGTTACATGCTATCTTCTCTAGGGTTGGATAAACTTGTGAGTGAAACCAACAATCTTATTTATATATATATATATTCTAAGCACTGAGCCTTCATGCAATACAGTCAAGCAGAACCTCCTTTGTGCCTAGAAACTTGGCCCAACTGCACTAAATTGGCACAACTTATCCTGTCAAAAAAGAATTTATTACAACAGTAAAATCTAACTGATTATTTGCTAAAACATATTATGGAGACAAATTACAGGACATATGTAGTTTATTATAGAGTAAATATATGTCAACATTCCAGTAAAACACTTTAGTATGTTTAATCGACACACACCGTGCTTATCAGCTTAAGTTTGTGACAGTTGTAATGTCCATGCTGAACCACATTTATACCGAGTAGGAATGAGATGGTGTGTTATGTAAGGCTGTTTGTGTTGTGAGAACACTGTCACGTGTGCTTGAGGAACAAGTCTAGCTCAAGCTGGGCTGGCAGCTGAGCTGAGGATGTCTGTCTGAGCCTGGCAGGAGGGCACCTGACAGCCACACACCACCTGGGGTCTGACACATACTAAAGCACACACACTATGTACTCGGCTGTTTAACACCACCACCCACCCACAGCCTTGTGTTGACCCTGAGTTGTATTACTCGCACCTCCATGATTATTCAGCCAACCAAAACAGAAAAATCATCTTTTAATCATTTAGCACACAGGTTAGAAAAAGTGGTGTTTTTCGTGCATTTACATGAAATTTTAATATTGAGCAAATTATTTTTGTCTGCTTACGCCATATCTGAAACCTGCTTTCTTGCATTTGCAGTGTGCAACAAAATGACCAAATATCGTGCTATTAGTCCCTTCCTCTGCATGGATATGACATACATCACCTGCCTGCTAAAAGAGGGCTTTGGCTTTAAAGACAGCACGGTGCTGCAGGTAAGTAAATTATAGCCAGGTTACTACGTTCAGTGTATGAGTGAAAATATATTTAAAACAATCATCATAAAAGTAGATGTGAGAATATGTTTCTTTGCTGTTTTGATGGAGATCCTCCTCTCTCTGTTCAACAGCTTGCCAAGAAGGTGAACAATGTGGAGACGAGCTGGGCCCTGGGAGCAACCTTTGACTTCTTCAGAAACCTGAACATTCACTAAGGACAACTCGCTGTTGCTGCAGCTGGCACTGAGAGGGGCAGTCTGTCACTGTGGGGCTTTCCTTCTTTCATCCATCCTCAATCAGCCTGTCCCACAGACACAGCCAGTCTCACCATGCCTCCTCACCCACCACGCCCCTCATCTCCTCAACCTCAGCACTCTACGAACACTTCAATAACTGTTGAAAAAGAAATCACTATATTTTTGTAAGGCCAGCTATTTCTACTGTATGTTGAGCTCATAACTGGCGGGCTGACTTTATTTTTGTAAAACGTTTACATTTTTGATTCCTCATAGGTGTCTAATCTGAAATGGCTTTCTCACCTACCTATTAAGTGTGTAGAAGGTAGTTTAGAGGCAATACGACCAGTCATGCTATTTTGGTGCTTACTGTGGTCCCGATGTGCACTGTACAGTACAGTGAAATAAATTTAGAGACTAGTTGCTGGAACAGCAACCATAGTTGTCTTTGTAGATGCTTGTAAATCCGTTTTCCTTTTATGCTAGTTGTAAATTATTTTACAGGACCCTAGTTAATTTGCTCCTGGCCTTAGACAAGTTAGACATCATTGGAAACAGACCAGCTGACCACCATGCAGCTTCTATTTACTGTGCACGTAACACTTTATCTGCAGATGATGTAGCCAAGATATGGTCACTTACTTTGATGTCATCTATATGTAGCTGTACATATTCATCACTAGTGCTGGATTCACCATGACCCAGGGACAAAGAGAGATGCCTCTCAAAGAGTGTTGTAGATGCTGATACATGAATGAGGTTAATTCCCATATTTTTAGTCAGTCATTATTGTTTGTTTCAAGAAAACTTACCGAGGACTACATTACATGGGGGCTTTGTCCTGAAAGGTACTTTAGACTAGCTAAAGAAAAACCACTCATCCAGAGTAGATCATGCATCCAACTTCATAATTTACACCCAGATTAATTCAGCAGAACATTTTGTATTTGAAAACCATTTTTCTTCACTTGTTGCTGATCGCTCAGAATCATTGGTCACAATGAATTCTGTTGTAATTTTTGTGAACTGTACAAATATTTAAGTAACTGAAAGTTTATGTAGGAGTATTTTAAATATCCTCATCCGATATTAATGTTTAAACTCTTTGTGTAACCGCTCTTAAAGCCATGCCTCTACTGTCTTTTTAGTATTCAACATATTCAATAACTACTGCTGTATATAAGTAATGTAAACTCAGTGAAACTATCTGGTAACTGCTTTTACATTTCAAAATCTTTGTGCTGCACAATTGCTGAGAAATGCCTCTGTTCAGACAATATGTAAATTGTTTTATTAAATACAGTGACATAAGTGCATAGTATTCATATATGTGTTAATAAAACGTAAAAATTATGCTTTGTGTGTATTGCAGTGTATGTTATATTAACTTTGGCCAAAAATAATAATTTTAATAATTTAAAGTTACACAAAAAGAGAAAAATACATTTTTTTTATTTTTTTACATTCACAACATTTACAGCCTTTAGAGCTCACAGTCACTGGAGATCCAGCAATGACGACTGCATGACAGAGCCATCATTTGCTTGCAAATGCCATGATCTGCTCCTGCAGGGTGAAAAAAAGAGACATCAGCTTAAAAACTCTCCAACCTCTGAATCATGGTAATGAAAAGCCTGTTATAAGTGAGTGACACTGCAAACCTCTATACAAGACCTGTAAACCAGTGAACTCACAGCATTTATTGTGGAAAAAATGTCACTTTTAACTTTGTGCCTCCACAGTGAGATGCCTTTACAGCCAGCAACAGTTGTGTTGGTTTGAATCACTTAGTAGGGAATAAAGCCATTTCACATGAGTGGTCAGTAATAAAAGGGGTGTGAAAACACAAGCCAACACCACTGTCCGCTTCCCCAGGACCAGCCATGCACCCCACCCACACACTTTTGGTAACACTAAATTTGAGGCTAAACTTAGATGCCATAGTAGTAGGTTCACAACCCTGAAAATTATAGATGCCGCTAAAGTAAAGTTCCGTGTAATCAGAAAAGTGGGTGGAGGGTGGTGTCAAGGTGGAGGCGGGACTTGTGTTTGACAGGTGGTTGACGTTATATTTGAGCGAAGTCCAGGTTCGCGTAAATTTGAAACTAGAAGAGATGGAATGGCTTACTTTTAGTGCTGGGAGCATGTTGGTGGCCTGCAGACCAAAGGTGCGTAGGAGAACCACAGGCGCAGCATTGGTGGAATAAAGCCGTTTCATGAGGTCAATGGCAGCCATCATAGGCAGATTTTGCCGCTGACGTTCAGTTTCATATTCTAACAGGTGCTGAACTGCTCCTGCACAAACGAACATAAAACAGGCATTAAAAAGTGACTATACAGTTTTAGCTGAATATGTCTGTCATATGTTTTCTACATTAGCTCAATGCACGTGTGCTATAATAACTTCGGAACATCACATACCAGCATTTTCATTTTTTATGAAAAGCAACTACGTACAGGTCCGAGCAAAATGGATGAAAAAAAAAAAACATCAAATAAATGTTGCCGGAAAAGCTGATGCTTTTTATAGTGCAGATCAACAGCGTGCGTTTGAGCTAGGGCAATGGAAAAGAGCTTAGTGAAAACCACTGTGCTATGTCTGTTTAGAGTTCTCACTGACCCAGGTCTTTCCCGTTAAAGGCCGCCTGGCTCAGGATCTGTGTGAGGCACGCCACATCCCCAAATCCCAGGTTAGCTCCCTGACCCGCCAGAGGATGGACACGATGGGCTGCATCCCTGAAAAGACAAACATATTGTCCACTATTCAAATACATTCAATACATATTAAGTCGTTCTATGTGGAGTACAAGTTTGAAATTTCATTCCTTTATGTCTGAATAAGCAGTTAAAAGCTTTAAAGTGCATTTTTTTAATAGGACTTTTTCATATGTACTCTTCTTTATAAAAGCATGAACATGCTTCAGCTGGTGCTTTCAGTTTCATGATCTTACCCAATGAGTGCAACTCTGTGCCTGATGTACTCGGATGCATGACCCATACCCAGTGGGAACATGACCCGGGACTTTGGCCCGATCCCTGCCACACTTGGAGGAAGCTGTCGAGGGGAACCTGCAGACGGCATGATGGCTGACAGGGTGCCACGAAACAGTGAGCCAGCCGTGTCAATTAGCTCTGACTGGTTCTCATTACTCCACTGTCAGTAAGCAGACAGACAGGCAGGAAGACAGAGAATGAAAAATGACCAGAGAAGAGAGAAAACAGTCATTGTCCCTTTGAATGGACAAAGAAATTAGCTGACACAGGAGCAAAGCTGAACTCCAGGCCAGCAAAAGGGCTTTCTTTTTTCCCCTCCCTAACTAAATGGTTTGGCAGGGCCTTGGGAGCTGGGCTAATTAAAAGAAGATGACGGTCAGGCTATGCAGTTGAATTAGCTCTGTTTGAAAAACATTCCATGCAGTAATGGTCGACACTGGGAGACCACAGGTTTAATTAGCAAACCAGGCCTGAAACCAAACGTGACTCAACCGTGGTGACCCCGTCCATAAGCAGGCCCAGTAAAAATAGCCGGCTTGGGAAAATGGAGTTTCTCCAAACATAAAAAATAGATAGGTGTATCATTCCTGCAGTGAAATATTAGTATTGTGTATACTTTGAGCTAAACAATGACCATATTGTTTGTGTGAGTCAGTCAAAACAGCTCATCGTGGAAGTCTATGGAGAACCCCGTGCCACAAAAAGAACACTCCATACAAATACAGACATTTTACAAAATCTTACTGACAGACGGGGAATCTGAATGTAAATATAACATCAGCAGTTTATGTGTACAGCGAGACTTACAAAGGCAGAGTTGATGGCGTCAACAAAGCTCTCCTCATCCATCTCAAGCAGCTCCTGTGCAAATGCATGGCTGGTCGACCACACCAGAGAGCTCTCTGTGTCGGACAGCTGCAAAGCGCAGAGTGTAATGGTTAAAGCTTCATGAAATACTTCAGTGACAGACTGAAAATACTGCTGCAGCAAATACTGCAGATATTACCGGTAACATAGCAATGGGTCCTGTTGGGAGGAACCTCTGCCATGCAACATTGTTCTCCGTGGGCTGTCAAACACATAAATTAAAGCGAATTAAATATCATACCAAAATTCTGTTGCATTGTTCTGTACAGCTATATTTGAATATCATAAATGGCACAGAAAAACAGTATCATAGAGGGTGCTTCTGGTTGGGTGCATTGTTCTCTGCGTGCTGACAGATGCGACGTTAAAATTACTATCATAACAAAAACACTGACTAAATCTACTCTGTAAGCTACAATAAGGTTTGCTTAAATATTTAAAGGGGACCTATCATGCTCTTTTCTAGCTCCATGGGCCTTGGTGGAGCCTTAGCTCATCCTGTGCCTGAAAGACAATGCGTTGCTTCTCTCCCTTTATATTAGGGATACCCCCTCTTTCTGATGTCATACAGATTAACTGTAGAATAATCTTTAAGAAACAGAGCATTTAGAGCCATCAGAAGCTTTAATATGAGCATCCACTACAGTAACAGTACATGCAGCCCTGTGAAAAACTAAGTAAGAAGGGAATTAAAAGGATAAGTAGCAGCCAGGTGCTGCCAATCAAATGCACGTGATTAACTGATCATCATTTGGGAGTTTGCTGGTATGAAGCATTCATTAAAATGCCAGAACCTACCCAAGAGTAGATGTTCCAACAAATTCAACCCAAGATTAGACCATGCAATGCTCAGAGAAATAAAAAAAACAAAACAAAAAAAAAAACAAGAGCTACATCTCAGACTCTACAGGCCTCAGTTAGCATGAAAAAAGGTTAAAGATCACGAAAGTACAATTGGAAAAACACCGAAAAATATGACTTGTTTGTAAGAGTTGCCAGAAGAAAGCTGCTTCTTTCTAAAAAGAAGATGGCAGCACAGTTTAGTTTTGTAAAGCTGTATCTGACTAACCAGTAAACTTCTGGAACAATATCCTTTGGACACAGGAAATCAAAGTGGAGATATTTGGTCATAATGCACAACACCATCTTCTGCATATTTTTTGCATATTTGATTTGGCAAAGATTTTATGCCAGATGCCCTTCCTGACGCAACCCTCCCCATTTACCCGGGCTTGGGACCAGCACTAGGCTTGTGGGTCCCTTAGCGAAAATCAAACAAAGCATATCAGCAATGATGTACCTTTGGCTGTTCCCTTGAATTCTCCCTAAGGGGTTGCCACAATGGATTAATCCGCATTGGTAATTTGGCAGAGTTTTTACACCAGATGCCCTTTCTGACACAACTCTCCATGGTGAGAGGGGCAAGTGTCCCCACCTAGAATCGAATCAGTGACCTTCTGCTTATGAGGTGAATGTGTAAACCGCCACACTACGGGATACCTCATACAAACTGTCAAGCAAGGTGGTAAAGGGGTGATAATTTGCAGTTGTTTTGCAGCCACAGGTCCTGGGCACCTTGCAGTTATTAAGTTGACCATGAATCCATTGTATACGAAAGTATTCTAGAGTCAAATGTGAGGCTGCCTTTCTGACAGCTAAAGCGTGACTGAAACCGGGTCATCTAAGAGGCCAATGATCCCAAGCACACCAGCAAATCTACAACAGAATGGCTGAAAGAGAAAAGAAAATCAAGGCGCTGCAATGGTTAGTCAAAGTGCAGACCCCAACTCACCTTAAGAGAGCTGTGCATAAATGAAGGTCCGCAAACCTTAATGAACTGAAGCAGTATAAAAAAAACAGATGGCCAAAATTCCTCTACAACAGTGTGAGAGACTGATAAAGTCATACAGAAATTGACTACTTCAAGTTATTGCTGCTAAAGGTGGTTTTACAAGCTATTGAAACATGGTGTGTACTTTTCACAGGACTGCATAGAGTCCTGTGAAAACTTTCTTTTTCATGACTGTATATGGAAAAACATGAGGAAAAGCATAGGTCCCCTTTAAGTTTTCAAAATATAAAAATTACACTGTGACACTCACTTCCGATAGATGCAGGACAGCAACCACAGCAGACTGGTCATAATTCCACTTGACTGTGGGTATTCCTAATTCCCGCCTTACCATTGAGCTCGGTCCATCTGCACCAATCTGCAAAACAAACAAAAAGGAATTCACCAAAATAAAAAGGAAAAAATAACAACTGTAGTTTGTGCGATGAAATTAAACTGACCAACAGCTTAGTCTGAAGAGTCTCCCCATTGGCTAATGTGACACGCACCCAGGGGATGTAGTCTGCTGCCTGGTGGGGCATGGGCCATGTATACTTCACCACCTTGGACCTGTACTTAATTTGAATGTTTTCTGACAAAACAAAAAAGACCAAAAATGGCAACAACTGTTCAAAAGCAGCTGAAAAAAAAGTGTTTCTCAAAATAAAACAGCAGTTAGTGTGACTTTCTCACAACAATGTGATCAATCTTGGTCCTGTGAATATATCATCATCAGCTTTGCCACTTTTTCCTTTAAGGAACTAAAGGATGGTTTGCCTGCAGCCAAAGCAGTGGAAGATCTATAAACCACCTCATAAAACACTACTGGTTTTCCTCGCTGGCACAGAGTAGCCGCCAAAGTTCACATTTGACAGTCTTCTTAATGGTCTTGGCATGCCGCATCGCACTGACTAATAGTGTTTATCTACAAGCGCACCCCTCCACATTTTAGACATGCTGCCAGCTTGTTAGATTTTGCACTAAAACTGCCCCTCTTCCTAAAATATCCACAGCTGGACATCCCAAAACATGAAAGGATCCTGAGCTACGCTGGCTCATGCTGACTTGGAGCGGGACCCATCCACAGATCGGTTACTGCAACACGAATGTCAAAAATGGGTTTTCAGTGACTGGAAAGCAGGGCTACGTTAAAAAACAGCTGGCAAGGAGCATATTTTTTGAGTACATATGCATCTTGAATATAACAATCCTAAATGCTAAAATGAGAGAAGTGGACAAATGGTGGCACATGAGGCACAAACGTGCTGTAACCACACACTCCTTGTTTGGTGCAAAATGTTGAAAACTGTTTATAAATATGCCACTTTAACTGTCAAGCACATAGCAGAGCCGAGTTTTATTTGTGAACCTCACAAAAGTTGGTCTACTGTCAACAGCAATACAGCACTATACTCCGTCAGCGATTTAGTGTCTTAAAAGGTGGCAAAGCTTGGGAGCACATGGCAGCTTTAAATAGGTCACTGGACCATTTCACGTGTCCTCGGAGGGTGCTGGGGCGCTGCAGTGAGGTTTCAATTGAAATTGCAGGAAAAACACGGATGGCTCCAAGAGCTTGTCTTTAAAAACATTCACAGGGAGAGTACAAATAAACAAAACCTGGGGACAGGATGGAATAAAAGTGGTGGCTTTAGCTGCCTGACGCTGGCAGTAAGGAGATGGAAACAGAAATCAAGCTACTGCGTGGGGCTTCATGTTTTAATCATAATCTTACCAGACAGAGTGTCCAGCTGTTTAGTGAGCGCGGCCACAACGATGTCATTCTCCACAATGTATGCCATCTCGTCCTCTGCATTCTCCTTATCGAATGTGATCAGGGCATCTGAGCAGGCGTCCCAAACCTAAATGAGAGACTCATTACGCCTGTGGTCTACAAGTCTATCCTTAAATGCATCTCCGTTTTCTATATATAGCTGGGCAGAGAAGCAGCGCTTCAGTGAGCTGAACACATCAAAGTTGTTAACTGCTGTTGAAGGACGGCACAGCCTGCATACATCAAACGCAGAGCGATGGGGGTCACTGACGCTGTATGGACGGCTTAAGTCAGCCGTCCATACAGCGTCAGAACTCTGAGGTGTAGGACCAAATAATATTTTTGTGATGTGGATTTTTTAAACACTTTCTGGGAAACACAAATGACAAATGTCATGTTTGAGAACATTACAGAGTAGGTCAATATTTATCCGCAACCCAAAGTGGCAGAGTGAGATATAGTTTTAGGCTACTGTAATTCCAACCCTGAAAGCACTGCTTGAGCTAAACATGAGGGGGTGAAAAGTGTTTGTACAAGGTTAATCCTCTCCTGGGTGACAGAACCCATCATTCTGCAGTAATATGCTACTGCACTACTTTTTTCCAGCTTGCCATAAAGTAGGGGGATATACCCATCAGAAAACCACTAATGGCAGTGGGTTTGCAACTTGTGATAAGTGGTTGGGAAGAAAGATTTACTGAGACCAGCCCAAAAATTGTTTTGGTTTTGTTTAATGCAGGGTGAAATGATGCAGCTTTCGGGTAGGGTGAGTTGCTATTTCTTGTGCAAAATTTAAACAAGATACTTGATTAAAACTTTATAGAGAAAACTAGGGGGAAAATAACGCCTTGATGGCAAAAACTGTCTTTGCCTTCTGTTTCAAATCTAAACCCTCACTGCTTAGTGTGCATTTAAGGAGGACGTTGCTGCAGGGAAAGCTTGCTTTATAGAGCTGACCTGCAGAACATACTTTCCGGTGCTATGACTGAGATATATATGACTGAAATTCAGTGGCCAAACAAGCCAAAACAGTGGTAGCAGAGTGAAGGTATAATGGGAGAGGTACACTACCATAATCACTGTGAGGCACTGCATGATGACATCTTAGGCCCAGAGAGAAACCCTGTGGTTGAGTGTTTGGTACACACTGACCACATCTTACAAGAGGGACTGAGGCAGCACCCACAGCTGTAAAGCGGGTTCACTTTGCAGCAAACAACCACTCTCCTAATCTTTCATCTTCTTCCCGTTGTTCACATGAATCTTCATAATTAGAGGATGGGGGGGCGGGAGGAGTACCAATTTGAAAATGTCAAAATAATGTATTTTTCATAGGAAACATGGTTTTAATAAATAGAACTGGCATGGTCAGAGAGCCATCCATTACTTTAAATATGCCAGGAGAAGGTCTTTTTTAAATATGCCTCGTGTTCTTTAGCATTTTCTTTGCCACATATTGTGCAAAGCTACTGAAAAGGCATAAATTGCACAAAGGAATGAACAAAATGCATGTTACATGAAACCACCGCATGCCATTTTAATTTGAACAATTACATACCATACGCATGATTATATGATACAGTATTGTGTTGCTTGTTCATTAAGCTGAATGACTGAGTGGAGGCTGAGTATCACAGATTTCTCTCTCCACAAATTGTATAGCACAAAGATTGATGGATGACAGAAATACATACAGTATGCCACTGAATTAGAAAGTCTGGAGGACATATGAAGGAAAGCTCAAGCTGTGTAACAGGAGGATTTGGGAAGATACACTGTGTTACAGAAGGCTCGACTCATCATCAATTTGAAATATTACTTTTCTGAACTTCTGACAAAGCAGTACAAAAAACACAGTTTAGCATAATAATGAATTTAAGATTAACGTACCTGCATCTTTTTATAGGGCTTGAACCTCATCTTTGTGATGTGCTCCCATGCTCCAATACCTGTGTGTGCAAAAATGTGCATCAGTGTTTTAAAAATAATTGTTATTTTACTCTGGAATAATACTTAAACAAGAACATCTATGATGTAGCAGCTCATCTGGCTCATGTTTTTTTGTCATTGGTTGGCTGAAGAAAAATTTTAACCTCAACTTTGAGCACAGCTTGGGTGAAGACCCAGTAGGTGATCACTGTGTGCAAATTTCCCTAAAATCCAGCCAATACTCTAAGAGGAGAAGCGGTTCTTGTGACCAGAACGTTAGTGACACAGTAGCTCATCTGGCTCAAGAGCCATCACAATTCACAGGCTATCGTAATGTGTGAAGTACAGAAAGAAAATGATATGTTTTCTTGTCATTGGTTTAACTGTATTGCACAAACTTTTTTTGTATCTTCGGCTGCTCCCCTGTATTCTCTCCAAGAGGTTGCCACAACGGATTAATTGGTAATTTGGCAGAGGTTTTGTGCCGGATGCCCTTCCTGACGCAACCTTTCATATTATAAATGAAATCTATATAACCCAGCCACAGAGGCCACACGCAAGCGCAAGTGTACTTCTAGTGCCGGTCCCAAGCCCGGGTAAATGGGGAGGGTTGCATCAGGAAGGGCATCTGGTGTAAAATCTTTGCCAAATCCAAATGTGTATTCATAATACATCATCCGCTGTGGCAACCCCTAACGGGAGCAGCTGAAAGAAGAAGAATTTCAATTCAAATCATTTTTATTTATTTGGTACCAATTCACAACAAATGTCGCCTCAAAGCACTTTACAGTGTAAGGTAAAGGTCCTACAGTGTTAGAGAGGAAATCCCAACAATCAGATTATTTCCTACGAGCAAGTGCTTGGAGACTGTGGGAAGAAAGAACTTCCTTTTAACAGGAAGAGACCTCCAGCAGAACCAGGCTCAGGAAGGGGCAGCCATCTGCCTAAACCGGTTGGGGGGTGAGGGGAGGGAGAAGAGAGAAAGGAGAGCAAAGAGAGACACAGGATATGGAAGAAGAAGAATATGCTATACAATCCAGACGAATATTCTTAAGAGAATCAGTTCTTAAGAAAATGGAAAAGTGCCCGTAAAACAACAAATATGACCTTGTCCTTGACCACATTTTGGGTAAAAACACATGAGGTAACCACTGTGTGCAAGTTTCCCTAAACTCTGATCAATACTGTGGGAGGCGTAGCGATTCTTGTGAACTGTGGATGGATGGACGGACGGACGGGCGACTTTCCATGGCTTTAGCTCATGGGTTATTCAGCCAGATGAGCTAAAAACTGAATGCACATGTTTGCATAATGTGCAAAAAATGTATTTTGGCAGCACTGGCATCAACATTCAGTTGCAGATCTTGTAATGTGGATATGTTTTCTCTGTTTAGGAGTATAAATTAAAGCCCAACCACAAAACACAACAGCATAAGTCCATAAAAGCATGACACAAAGTTGATCTCTCAGTGACTGTTTGTTTTTGGGAACTTTTTGTGCAGGTGCCAGTGGAGGGGAATGACGTCAAAGCCAAGCACGATATTTCACATTTACTCTTTCACATTGCACAACGGCATTCAACATTTCAGTTTCAAAATAAGACTGAGATCAGATGAAGCGTTTAATACTGAAAAGTCAAGAAATAGTTCACTGAAAATACAAGGAGGATGCGGGAAGGAGAAAAACTGTAGGGTTTCTGTTTCTCACTGGGACCTGCAAAAAGATTATTGCTGCTCAACAGATGCTGGTGCATTGGAAAACATAATCTACTAGACAAATATAATTGTTGGTGTCCGTGACCTGAACCAGGATAAATGTGGATTAACTTACAGACTTACACAAATTAAAGGAAAGCTATCATAAAGTACCTTAGTATGGTGTTGGGCCACCATAAATTTAGAACATCTTCAATGGGGCTTGGCATTAGTTCTAAAAAGTCTCTGGAAATTTACTGAAGGGGTAAAACACCATACTTTCAAAACATATACCCTCATTTGGTGTTTTGATGACGGTGGTTGAGAACACTAACACGTCAGTCCAAAATCCCACATAGGTGTGTAATTTGGTTGAGATCTGGTGACTGTGAAGGCCACAGCATGTGATTTACATCATTGTCATTATCATTAAACAATTCAGTGAGCCATCATGCCCTATGGATGGTGGCGCTGTCATTCTAGAAGAGACAATTTCAACGAGACTATAAAAGTTTCATTATAGGATAGAGGCAATCACTCCTAACAACTTTGTATTAATTTGCAGTCACCCTTTCCTTTAAGGGACAAGTGGCTCCCCTTCTGCATAACACAGCCACACAACTGTCTCTTTGTAGGGGTTCAGGTTTTTCCTTTTAATTTGTCACTCATCTGTATGTTTCCAATAATCAATGTAATTTATCCTAATGATTGTGTAATTTGCTTCTGACGATCATGTTCAGCTATTTTTAATGGATTCAAGACCTAAATTGGTAATTTAGAACAAAGACTATGTTTAAAAGACAAGCCCATCAAGCCCAGCTGAAATTACAGTGTCAAATCCCTGACTCTCCCTTTCTCTGGCTTTTGACATCTTTAACCTTAAGAGACATATTTAAACTGCAGTTTGGGTTGCAACAACCCTCACATTCTTAGCTTTACTAAGGAAAAAAATCACCATCAGGGAAAAGAACACCAGGTGACCTATTGCAAGAGGAACAACTGAGGTCAAATATGATCCCTGCTAAGCCTGAGTGACTAGCCAGTGTCTAATCCCTGGCTTACCTTGTAGGATCCATTTAATAGTCAAGCACCACAAACGTGTCACAGAAAGGAAACTGCGCGAGATCACACTTTGATATACACTCATGGCCACTTCTTTAGGCACACCTGTTCAATCACTCCTTAATGCAAATATCTAATCAGCCAATCACATGGCTGCAACTCTATATACACTGCCCGGCCAAAAAAAAAGGCACCACCTGGATGAAGTGATGCACCCATCATGCCTAGTGCCTACTGTACAAGCCTGTGGGGGCAGTGCTATGATCTGGGGTTGCTGCAGTTGGTCAGGTCTAGGTTCAGCAACAGTATGTGCTCAAAGAATGAGGTCAGCTGACTACCTGAATATACTGAATGACCAGGTTATTCCATCAATGGATTTTTTCTTCCCTGATGGCACGGGCACATTCCAAGACAATGCCAGGAGTCGTCGGGCTCAAATTGTGTAAGAGTGGTTCAGGGAGCATGAGACATCATTTTCACACATGGATTGGCCACCACAGAGTCCAGACCTTAAACCCATTGA
>VUQH01031371.1:0-21042 GCA_015106775.1 Etroplus canarensis
GTAAAAGAATGTATTCTAAAACTAAACCTTAAAACTATGATAAAAGCATATATGGTGTGTGTGTGTGTGTGTGTGTGTGTGTGTGTGTGTGTGTGTGTGTGTGTGTGTGTGTGGGGTGGGGGGTGTAGGTGTGTGTAGGTGTGTGTGTGTGTGCGTGTGTGCGTATTTGTGTTAGGGAGCACAAGAGATTAGAAGTAATGGGCTAAACCTTAACCTTAGAAAGGCCAAAACTCCAATAGGAAGCACATGTACAACAGTGAGATACTTATATTTACTACTCGTAGTTTAAAAGACATCTTTCACCAGGTGAGGAAATGAAATGCATTTCTTGCAAGTGAAATCCTTTTGTGGAAAAAATATATAGTGCAACATGCCATAAAAAGCTCCTCTGATAGTTTAGTGATGTGAATGAAGCAAGTGTAACCCCTTCACCAGCATTAAATTGTCCCATCCAGCATGCATCAGTGATTTAATGCTCTATAAAAAGAATAACTACCCTAAAAGGCACCTTTCCTGTCGCTGTGCCATGAAGCCATGATGGCACTGCATTTCCTGGCCAGCGTGCCATTCATGAAAAGATGACAAGGACACAGCCCAAATGACCAGCACCAGGGCTGCCTGAACCTGATAAAGACACATAATTACACAGCCTCATTTATCTCTCAGGGTCATTCCCATCTCTACCTGATAGGAACTTTCATGCTCGAAAACTGAGTTCAATTTCAGATAACATTGTCTCCACCATTTCATTCAGCAGCTCACTTAGATCCATACTGCAATGAACCTGAAAATAATGTTCTAAATGATGAAAAGGTTTCATGCTGTCAGACTGGCCAACATCCTGAACGATCGGGAGAGCTCAATAATGCCACCATCTCTATTATTCCTCCTTGTTCTTTCATTTGTTACTGCTGTAAAACCAAATATTGTTATATTATGGGCTACATGTACATCATCATAATTTAAATAAATTAATAAAATGAATACACACAATCTTTTGTAAACATCATCTTTACAAAGGATCAAATTTATCGTGAGCAGTGACTACAAATGCTTGGATAGGATACGGTGGCTTCTCTTTTATTGAACATTTTACTGTCTTTTTAGACTTCTTAGTTTAGTGTAGGTGGTTCTGTACCAAAAGTAGGAAATTCTTGTCTTATAATATTGAAGGAAGCCAACATTTTTTTCACAGAAACAAATGCAGGATGAGGGATTGCACTGAACTACAGAAGTGGAACAAAGGTTAACCCACATGTGACGTGCTTCGCCAGAAAATAAATCCAGTGTGAAAGTACTATCTACTGTAAGTGTGGGAAGATGGTGACTGACTTCAGAAGGAAGAGGACAGCTACACTAACTGTCTATCCTGGGACAGGGCTTGGTGGAGGAGTGCCTGGGTGTCAACATTGACAGCAGGCTAAAATGAAAGACCAACAAAAAGGCTGTATACAACAAAGGGGTGAGCAGGCTCGTAAATCTGAGATCCTTCAGTGTGTGCAGCAAAATATTGGAGATCTTCTATGAGCATGTTGCTGTGAGTGCAGCGTGCTTTGCTATGGTCTGCTGGGGGAGCAGCATTGAAGATGGTGACAACAGCAGACTGAATAAACTGATCAGGAAGGCTGGCTTTGTGACTAGCTGCAAACTGGACACCTAAAACTGTGGTGAAGAGGAGGTCACTGAACAAACTTATCCATCATGGATAAATAAATACAATTCCACTAAGTCTTACAGTGCTTATATGTAAATATTTTAAAATATCTATTAATTGTTTAATATTTATTAATATTTATCTAGCTATAGTTATACATTTTCTATTAATATCTCTTGCACTTCATTCTCATCAAGACTATATACACTGATCAGGACTTTATTGTCATTGTCCTTTTGTCTTAAATGTCCTAATGTGACTAATTGCACTAATTTTTTTTGCTTGCATTAGTCCTGTTTTGAGGAACATTTTTCATCTTACACATTGCCTGCACATGCTTGAAACAACAATAAAAACCACTTGACTTGACGTGGATAATCCTGACCACCCTCTCCTCCACTTCCTGGACTGACAGAGGAGCACTTTCTTTAACAGACAAGTAAAAATACAAGAAATCATTCATACCATATAGGCATGACTTTTTATAACACTTAACTGCTTTATTCAACTGCTATAAAAAAAACATTTGGAAATGTGGAAGAAGTAAAGTATTCTTATCTTATTCTTATTATCTTAATTTTGCCCTTGTACAGGTGTGATTTTTTTTAGAACATGTCTGTTTACATTTTATTAAGGATTTAAGTTGTACATAATAAAGGACGTGGCTGCTTTGACTGAAAAGGTGCATGTCAACACAGACACCTGTAGCCTGTGGTCTATTAAGGTTGGTAGCTGTTAATTTGGCACACCACACTGATGCCAAAATAATAAACCCAAGGCTTCAAAATGTCACTTCATAAACCAGTCATTTAAATGCATCCTTGGCTGCTCCCTTGTATTTTCCCCAAGGGGGCGCCACAGCTTATTAATCTGCACTGGTAACTTGACAGAGGTTTTACACCAGATGCCCTTCCTGACACAACCCTCCATGGTGTGAGGGGCTTGTGTCCCCACCTGGAATCAAACGGGTCTTTTCGCTTATAAGGTGAATGTGTAAACCACTACACAACAGGGGACACCAACCAGTCATTTAAAAAGTCATAAGTCTTAAATTACAGAGTGGCTGTAATTTAACACTAATAAATGACTTTTAAATGACTGTTATGCTTCTACCTTTTAAATGAGGAATAATTAACTTGGCAAGAGCTTTGGAAACACTTCAAGCAGCAATAGCTTTCGTTTAGGTTTTAGCTGCCTTCTTTGACTTTTTTATTTTCTTGGCTGTGGGCCAGTTGAAAAGCAGTAATAAGAACACTATATTGACTGAGCTCAAATCTTCGTAGAAAAAAAGTAACAGGCTTCAAACAAAAGGTGCCACAACACCCTCTGTGGAACATGAACTTTCCCAAAATGTCTACTGATATTTGATTGCTGCCCCTGAAGCATGGATTTTATTAAAGCCTGCAAAGTTGCAGAATGGTGCTGTATACTGTATATCCTTGATCAGATGAGCCTCAGTGGCTCTTTAAATGTCATAGATATAGATGGAAATATACAATGAAGACTAGTAAATCAGTGAGCAGTGTTAGCGGATAGCTGACACAAAAGGGCTGCATAATATTTAAATCAACCATGACTAAGAAGCTGCTGTTTTGTTAAGAAGCTGTGTGTGTTCACATTTAGCAATAGATTGCTTAAAATAATCTAGAGTATGCATGGAGGCAATATATTGACAAATTATTGCCGTATAGTAACTTCTAAATTTTAGAATCATGACCCACACAGTAAATTTCTCCAAAGCTGCAATTTATATTCGTAGACCTTTAAAACGTCACTTACACCTTAGGAGGCAGATATTTAAATGTTATGAAGTCTCAGGGTTCAAGATCCCTTCTCAGATTTTATTTGACCATGGGATTACTATAAAAATATAACTTACAAGGAGTATTTGTCTAAACTCAGGGTTAAACCCAATTTCTAAGGCACACAGCTAAATTTTTGAATTCTGAAAACAGTCTGAGAGAAACTGAACCAGACACTTCCTAAATACATAGACATACTCACAGCCACTCAAAAGCAATGTAGTAATTTGTTTAAAAACAATATTATAATGTCTATTGACTTCATGAAACTCTGAACAGCTCATTAGCAAACTGAAATAAATGCAGTGGAACTGAACTGCTGAACTTAAAATAGTTCAACTATTTATGAAAACACATCTCAAGCTAAGAATGGCCTCTCTGCAGCAACATTTATTTCACAGTTCATAAACTGTACATTAAATTATCACCATATAAATTAAAAAGTAATATACAACCACAATTCCAAAAAGGTTAGGACGCTGCATAAAATATGCGTAAAAACACAATGCAATCATTTGCAAATCTCATAAACCAATATTTTATTTGAAAAAGAACACAGAAAACATATCAAATGTTGAAAGTGAGACATTTAATTATTTAATGAAAAATACTAGTTCATCTTGAATTTGATGGAAGCAACACATCTCAAAAAAGATGGAACAAGTGCAATAAAAGGCTGGAAAAGTAAGAATTACTAAAATAAAACATGTTGCTACTAATCAAGTTAAATGGCAACATGCCAGTAATGTGACTGGGTATAAAAAGAGCACCTTGGTGTCTCTCAGAAGAAAAGATGGGCAGATTTTCAGTAATCTGCAATAAACTGTATCTACAAATTGTGGAGTAATTTCAGAATTATGTTCCTCAAGGTCAAATTACACAAACTTTGAATATTCCATCATCTACAGTATATAATTTTATAAAAGGCCTCAGAGAATATGGAGACATCTCTGTGCGCAAGAGCTATAGCTGAAACCCAATATTGAGCTTGTAAACTTCAGGCCTTCAGGCAGCACTGCATTGCAAACAGGCCTGATTCTGTCGTGGAAATCCTTGCATGGGCTCAGAAACACTTCCAGAAATCACTGTCTGTGAACACAGTTTGCCGCGCCATCCACAAGTGCCGGTTAAAGCTCTATCATGCAAAGAAGAAGACATGTGAAAAGATCCAGAAACACAGCTGTCTTCTCTGGGCCAAAGCTCATTTAAAATGGACTGAGGCAAAGTGGAAAACTGTTCTGTGGTCAGATGAATAGACATTTTAAATTATTTTAGGAAATCACGGAAGCCACTTCTTCCAGAATGAAAAGGAGAGGGACCACCCAGCTTGTTATCAACACTCGCTTCAAAAGCCTGTATCGCTGATAGTATGGGGGTGCATTAGTGCTTATGGTACTGGCAACTTATATGTATAGAAACGCACCATAAATGCTAAAAGATATATACAGGTTTTAGAATAACATGATCCCCTCCAGATGAAGTCTTTATCTGTGAAGGCCTTACATATTTCAGGAAGACAGTGCTAAACCACATAAAACAGTAAACATGGCCCTGTCCCAACTTTTGTGAGAAGTGTTGCTGGCATCAAATTCAAGATGAGCTAGTATTTTCCCTGAAATATTAAAATGCCTCACTTTGAACATTTCATATGGTTTTCATGTTCTTTTTTGAACAAAATATTGGTTTATGAGATTTGCAAATCATTGCATTGTATTTTTATTTATATTTCATGTTGTGCTCCAACAGTATTGAAATTGGGATTGTATACAAAAGGCAAATATCTGTCTTTGTTTTAGTGGTAATGTGTGAATCTTATGTAGAACATATTTATTTAACTTGATTTAATTTAATTTTACTGTATTAAGTTTAATTAAGTAAAAGTGATTAATTGTTTTGTTATCATCATTATGACTATTTTATCAAGTGATCTGATCATTTTTCACCTCCACCTTAAATCAGAAGTTTTTCTCACTCCCTCTGTAACAGTTACTTTCAGCAACATTAGGAATTTTTGCACCACATAGGTCTTAAGGGTTGGAACGGATTGCTTGGTGACCTCTTAAAGAGTGGAAACATTTTGTAGCACAGCTGTTACATTACCAGGCACGTGTTTGCTGATGTAGCAACTTTAAATGCATTACCATACAAAGCCCCACCTTGTATGTGTCTATTTGTATTTGAAGTGAACTGAAACAAAACAGGGATCTACTTCACACAAACAGGAAGTGCATCCTACACTATCAGTTATGCAGCAAAATTACTCTCCAACAAGCCGGAATTTGCTCCAGGTGAGAAGTGGTGGGATTGTAAAAGTGCTTGTGTGACTCCTTCTGATTATTATTCTGATCATCTACTTCAGAATGCAGCTATGCAGCACTAAGCACATGTTTTGAGAGAAATTAAATTAGCTTTTCACCAGATTTATGTGTATAGATATAAGCAAGACAAGCATGAGGCAGACTACTGTAAAGTTGGATGTAATTGCAAATGTGCATTTTATACAAATGCAGAATGCCACAGGAGCATTTGGTAGCTTTTGCCATATAGGTGCAAACCTAGACATGATGATGTTTCCTATTTTCATTGAGAAGCTGCCATTATGCACTTTGTCAATTCAGAATGTCAAGGATGACTCTTTCTCTTGTGTTTTTCAGCACAGGCATATGGTGAGGTGAAAATCGTGTTCATCAAGGTGACAAAAGAATGAGATCTTCTGTTTTTGATTATCACCTTGTGTAGAAAAAAAATAAGAAAAGTACTATTTCAGATTTCAGACATTGCTTACTAACATTACACATTACTGTAGCGTGGCTGCATTCCCAGTCCTACCCCAAACACTCAATTTTCAAATATCAGACATAGTGTTGTTTCAGTAGTTGCAGTAATGGGTGTTTTTGCACCAGGTCATGGATGAATCAGATTGGAGTGACAGTGTAAGATCTCACTGTACGTGTGAAATGAAATGAAGGTGGATTGGAGTGCTATCTGTGATAGATTAACAGAAAGTGGAGGTAGACTGCTACACTTGTGTCTGGGACAGTCAGGTGTGAAATTAAACAGGACACAGACACGGCCGAGGATTGTGTGGTACAAAATGGATCAGTCCTATTGCATGTATAATTGATGCAACATTTCAAGAGCATGAATTCAAATTTAGAAAAATGTTGCGTGTGATAAGATAAGCTCTGGCTTCAGCCACACCTCTTCGGTCAATATTATAATCCTCTGGTGTTCTGGAATTAAGTTAGTTGATTCAAAGCCATTTAAGCACCAGTGTTGCCTTTGCTTTAAATGATGTGCAAATGTATACACACATATATGTTTGCATAGGCTCTGCATGCATATTTATTTATTTTATTTTATTTGATGTACACACTGATCAATTAATGAAGTGCATGGAAAATCAAATGTATGTGAGTATATGAGTCTGTGAATTGTAGTGAAATATGTCATCTTGTGGCCAAGGTTTATAATATGTACAAAATACACTTTTTGACTAAACAGAGATGGGAAAACATGTTCCTACTTTCAAGCCAATTAGATAAACTCACTGATCCCTGCCCTGAGAAATGAGAGAAATGGGAAAATGGGATTTATGTGCTTACAGCCTTTGGTAGCTAGCACTACAGATGAGAGGAGATAAGAAGGAGAAAATCATAGAGGAAAAGAAATGCAATCCGCAACAAAATATAGGTGAAGATACAAGTCAGCTGTCAGCAGGAAAACACATTCACCAGAAGCAACAATCAGAATTCATATATCATACTACCACAAACCTGTGTGTGTGCATGTGTATGTCTGCTGCTTGTGTGTGTATGTCTAAAGGGGGGATGCAGAGTACACTGAATTATTGAGTTGAATTTTCACGGGCCGAAGGTCATTGAGCAAGGGGGGAAAACATGCCTGATGAAAAATACATGTTTTCTTATTGTCTACCATGCCAAGTGCTGAAATATCAAAAACTGCGGAGATGATTATTCTCAGAGTCAACACAACTAAAACCATCTCCCATTAAAGAATAAACCGCAAATATAAACAACTGGATTGTCACAGAAAGCTGAAGCTTTAGACAAAATGGTAGTTCATAAGAATAACACATATGCCAGGACTGGTTGATAAAACCTGCTAAAAATCTATGATTATTAAATATAACTACAATTACATTCTCCATTTGCTCGATATAATTGTTGTTTAACTAGATTTACACATCTCATGTTCAGTGAAACTTTATTCCACTAACAAAGATTTTAAAACCACAAAAAATCCACTGTGGACTAATTGGATTATCAGTGGAGAATTAAAAAATGATCTCACAGCTTTGCTAGTTGTCTTCTTAATGAGCTCTGTCCTCATAAATGTAGTGCTGGTCTTCTCTTATGGCCTAATTGATATTTCATTAGAACCTTTCTATTTATGATTTTAATGGCTTTTCCTATCACAGTGCAAGAGAGGGGTGTAAGCAGGACTAGCTGGAGGTTCCTAGTCAATATATTGTCTGTTTCAGTGTGGTTTAAGGATGTGATCTAATAAAAACATAGGATTTATTTCTTTACCCTTTGGATACTGGTTTACAAGACCATGCAGTCATTAAACAGATCTAGATGTCTCTGTACTTTAAACACATCTGCTGACATACATATTTATAATGATTTAACTGGTGCACAGAGACCATCATATTTAGTAGACTTCTTATTTGCTTCCATTGATAAATTGATAGTTAATTTTCTTTCTCTCTCTTATGGTAATCTGATTGTATCAAATAATCATACTATGCTGCGCGCACAAATATTAGGCTAGGGAGTACTTTGACCATATTGTCATTTTTATGCATACTTTCCAACTCCAAGCTGTATAAACTTGAATGTCTATTGGATTTAAGCATACAAGGTGATGTATATTTGTGTAATGAGGGAGGGTGTGGACTTAGGCATACACAATTATTAGGCAGCTTCTTTTCCTCTGGTGAAATGGGCCAAAAAAGAGATCTAACAGACTCTGAAAAGTCAAAAACTATAAAGAAATCATATTTGGGCGTGACCACAGAACCATCAAACATTTTGATGCAAATATCCAAACGGGTCGCAAGAATTGTGTTAAGAGAAAAAGACACAAATTAACTGCCAGAGATTTGAAAAGAATCAAACATGCAGCTACGAGGAAACCCAGTATCCTCCAGTGCTGTCATATTCCAGAACTGCAACCTACCTGGAGTGTCCAGAAGTACAAGGTGTTCAGTGCTCAGAGACACGGCTAAGGTAAGTAAGGCTGGAACCGACCACCACTGAACAAGATACATGAGTCGAAACACCAAGAATGGGCCAAGAGCTATCTAAAGACAGAATTTTCAAAGGATTAATGGACTGATGAGATGAGAGTGACTCTTTATAGACCAGATGGATGGGCCCGTTTCTGGCTCAGCAATGGGCATAGAGCTCCACTCCGACTCAGACGCCAGCAAGATGGAGGTGGGGTACTGGTATGGGCTGGAATTATTAAAGATGAGCTTGATGAAGATGGACTCAAACTGAAATCCCAAATCTCCTGCCAGATTCTATATAGGAAAAAGTGGTATAGGAAAAAGTCTGCATCTTTCAAGAAGACCATGATTTTTATGCAGGACAATGCTCCAGCTCATGCATCAAAGTATTCCACTGCGTGGCTAGCCAGTAAAGGCCTTAAAGGTGAAAGAATAATTACATGGCCCCCTTTCTCACCTGACCTAAACCCTATTAAGAAGTTTCTTAAACGTGAGATGTACAGTGAAGGAAAATGGTACACCTCTCTGAACAGTGTCTGTGGTTACTGCTGCACAAAAAGTTGATGGTCAAGAGATCAAGAAACTAACAGACTCCATGGATGGAAGACTTTTGAATGTTATTGAAAAGAAGGGTAGCTATACTGGTCACCGATATTTTTTTTTTAAAATGTCAGAAATGTTTATTTGTAAACTTTGAGTTGTTTGTTTATTATTCTCACTTTAACAGATGAAAATGTGAGCTGGCAATATTTTTGTTTTTCTTTGAGTTGTGTAATAATTCCGCACACTAACATTTCTCTAATAATCGTGCACGCACAGATATTCTCATACAAAAGCCAAAACCTCCCTTTCACTCCTTAAATGTTCAGGTTTGAGGTTTATCAAAATTTTGGATTAACCAAGAGCACTGTTTTTAAATAATAAAACTAATCCTCAAAAATGCAACTTTCTCAATATTTATGCACACAGTGTATGATTATATTGACAAAAATATAATGGTAAATAATTATTTGTTATCAGCTTATGTAGACAGTTTGGTTGAGTTCAAAGTAACTTTTAAAATTGCAAACTTGTTGACCATTTGGCCAAAATAATATGATATGCTGTAGTAAAGTTAGTGAAGAGGATAGATTTCAAATGGTTCATACTCTTGGGCTTGATTTATCAGTTCTTAATTTGATGTAATGAATCTCTATCCTTGTTAGGAGTTTTGTCTGAACAACTGATGGCTGCCCCTGCCAGACATGACACCAGCTCCAGCTGCAGACCCCCTGCCACTTCCTCTTTACAACTTGATGAATGCTAATGGCAGACACAGAGCTCATATAGTGGAGTCAAATATGATTGTCATGCTGGTGTTGGATGGGGAGAGGGTTAGTGTGCAATGACGGTTAACTGTTAAATTAATTAATGGATTCATCCAGCCAAAGGGAATCTCCTTTCTTGTCCTTCTGCACCTGTCCTGACTTAATTTGTCAGACTTATATTCCCATTCTCATCAGTTTACTTTGCTTTGTACTCCATCTTTTTTGTTCACAATGTCTCCACTGCAGTTTGGAGAGACTGCGGATCTTTGATACTTTTGGCCTAATTAGGCATCTATTCAAAAAGAAGAGAACAGAAACAATAACAACTACATGTATGAGTATTTGGAAAACAGAAGTTGCTTCACCTCAGATGCAGCCATGGTTATGGACATGCAGTCCATCACACAGTAACAAGCCACACACTAACAAAAAAGCACTGTTACAAGCAGAGGTCAGTTCTCTAATGACTTGCATATAACAAACCCTTGTTTGGTTTTAACATAGAAGAATTATGAGTGTGGTTGCTTACAGGGAGTGTCCACAGTGGCATTACTGTAGGGAATAGAGAGCAACGCATGGAATGGTGGATTTGCGCTGATCAAAGGGAAGGGACTTTGATGAATGCTGTTCATTAGGCACACCCAAGTGGGTTTCAGGGAGAGGACTTGGAGACATCAAGAGAGGAAATCAGAGAAGAAAAGAAAACAGAGGCGCTTTGGGGTGGGGGTGGAGGGGTATGAAGAGAGAAAATAAGAAGTGGTGTTGAAGGGTAACATGAATAACATTATGCAACAAGAAGGAAACATATCTTCTCTATAGCCAAACTCATTTTCAGTCAGTATTTGCATTCAGTTTCCGAAGTGGCCACTTGGTGGAGACAGCTGTCTTATGAGTAAAAGCTTCCGCCGCTCAGTGTTTCATTTACAGTCCACACATTACTCTGACCTGTAGCATTTTCAGCATTAATCTAAAATAAATGGGGTAGTGTGTCAACGCAAGGAATTATGTGTTAATCTGAGGGAATGAATAATGGGCAGCCATTAAAAATACAGCCACTCTGTGGTCAAAACCAACTGCCCTACAAGTCCACCTGACTGATTGTTTTATGGATGGAGTCTGACGCACACAAAATGGGGCATGACAGATTAAGTCATCCTTTTCTCATTAATATCTACAACTGGATGATGAGGTTCAACTCTGAATCCTCTGTCTATGTTGAAGTCGCTGATGTACAACGGCAATATACCATTATTTTTCAGGAAACTTTAGCTGTGTTGGTTTAATGGGGTTCAGAGGCAGATTCTCTATGCCTGCCAGAAGGAAGGGATGTCAAACAACAATCTGTCTCTTATTCTTGCAGCAGTAATGCACAGTTTGATTGGGTATGGTGTCCGCCTACATATTTGCTGAAAAATATTGAAAGAGAACCAGATGTCGCAATAAGTTTTCTGAAACAGCAGAGATTCAATTCTGGAGATAGGAATACTATTCTAAAATCCATTGCTTTGAAATTAAATGGACTGTTATTTTAAGAGTCTGTGCTCACAGAAGCTTCTCCCACACATTCGACTGAGTTCCAATGCAATTCAATTTCATTGTATTCCCCAGGATAATCCAACTCAGCAGTTATACTGCTTTCGAGGGAAGTCTACTGAGATGTTTATCTATATATACATAAAAGCAAATCCCAAGAGGATCCAGAATAATAACAATATATTACTAACAGACATGTATTAAATAAATGTACAGATTTGAATCTGAATGTGTAAGTTCATTCTGCAGATTCATTTACTGTACCTTCTGTAGACTTTTCATTTGATAACAGCCTCATAATGTTGAGTTCCTCTTCAGATGTTAATATTAGCGAGTTCCTTGGGCATGCAGATCTGCTGTGTACTGGTGGTGCAAATTAGGTTGAATTGCACTCATGAGATCCTAAAAGCTTCTATTACTGTAGATGAACACAAACATTTTGTATTAAAAATTTAAAGGACATAGTTCATTATATGTTTGTTTAATATCTTCAGGAATGAAGGTCTGATAAGGACAGGTGGAGGTGTAAAATGTTTAATACTACACTCCTGTGATGTGCACTGGCCAGGTGATATTTTATCTCATTGTGCGACATTTTCATTAGCTCTCTCTGCCTCACTTGGTCCAAAACGGGGGAGTGTTAAGCAAACAGAATGACAGGCAATTAGCTTCCCATGACTTCAGCTAAATTATGTATCAATTATGTGATAATGAGGAATTAGACTCAATCATATGTGATGATGCAAGAGAAATTAATGCAGAGCAAAAAGAGGATGCAGATATCCAAAATGCACCAAACACTGCAAATGATTATGTTGCAAAACCAGAGCAGAAATGCAGGAAGTCAGAAATTTCATAGCGTGTGAAAGCTGAATATTTGTTGTATGAAGCAGGGAAATATATAAAGAGTCTAAAAAGCAAATTAGTGTCCTTAGAAGCCATATAATTTGCATCACAAAGGATTTTGCTTCTGAGATGAATCCCTTATATGACAAAAAGGGAGGACCTGAGCCACCCTCAACAGATAACTCTGCACTTCTTCACTACTCTTTATTCGCACAATTAATGGAGGATCCTTTCTTCTCCCCCTTTTTAAAAGTCGATGTCACGAGTGATAAACTCCAGATGCAAAATGGTTTTGAAATCTGCTGAAGTGGTTTGAGGGATGGGGAGGGAGGGTCATAAACTGTGGAGATTTAAATTTGGATAGAAGATTAAGACAACTAGGGTGAATGCAAAATAGAGACATCAAAAGAATGAGAGAGGAATGAAAAAGAGGCTACTTGATTGCAGTTTTTGTGTTTTGATGCACTTTCAGCCACAAGTCCTGAGATATCTGATGGTGAACATATTATCTGGTTTATTCCTGGTCAGCATTAGTTAAACTACACCTGTGTTTATGATTGTAGATCCACCCACAGCAAATTAAACTATTACAAATGAAATCTAATATAATTATATCTAGTAAAGAAATGTTGTTTATAATACTTATAATGGAGATTCAACATGCCAGACAGTGCAGGTAAGTTGCATTTATTTTGTCACTGTAACCTTTAAGACTACACTTAAGCATCTAAGTCACATGATCTACATCAACCTGCAGTGACAGCAAATCTTGTTATTGCATTTGTCTGGAATAGCAATAATTGTCAGCATTTTCACTTAAAAAGAACTTACTGACATTTTGTGAAATGCACCAGTTTGCTGTATTACCTAGAGTTGGATGTGAAGATCAATATCTATTTCATTTCAGTCGGAACGAAGAAAGCTCTGGGATGTGTTTGGGCTAGCCTGGCACAAAGATCAATCTCCATAAAGGAAGCCATACAACAACTTCAAAGTGGTCATATTTGCATGTGCAATATTTTACATGTGATGGAAAAAACATGATACTTTACAAATGTTGAAGTTTCAAGTTTGTAAGACGGTTCTAGAGGTGTGTGAAGGAGCTTGAAGGTCATTGTACTTGCGCTTACTATATTTCTCATGTGTCTTCAGAGACATTTCAATTATTTAAAAGTGTGCAAATGTTTCTAAAAATAGCAAAATAAATTATGAAAACGTGTTTTTGTACCAAGAAGAACATACCTAATTTTTAAGTTATATACCATAATGCATAGGGCACCGTATACATTATATAGAAAACAAGTATCGACCACACCGCTTTATCAGTGAATTTGGCAACTATCTGCTGACTCAATAACTGCAGAGTTTCCAAACCTCCTCTGTCATTAACATCAGCACAAAAAATGTTCACTAGGATCCACATGACATGGGTTTCGATGGCCAAAAAAATGCCTGCAAACTTTACATTATAAGCATGTCACTACTGGAATCTGGAACAGTGGAAATGTGTTTTGTGGAGTGACAAATCACACTTCTCTATCTGGCAGTCTGGTGGAGGAGTCTGAGTTTGGTGAATACCAGAAGAATATTACCTGTCTGACTGAGTTGTGCCAACTGTAAAGTTTGGTGAAGGAAGGATAATGCTATGTGGCTGTTTATCTGGGGTGGCCTGGTACCCTCAGTTCCAGTGATGGGAAATTCAGCTTACCAAGACATTTTTTTTAACAATTCTGTGCTTCCAACATTGGTGGAACAGTTTGGGGAAGTCCCTTTGTAATTCCAGCACAACTGTGCCCCAGTGCACAAAGCAAGGTCGATAAAGGCATTGGTGGATGAGTTTGGTGAGGAAAAACTTGACTGGCCTGTACAGAGCCCTGACCTCCATCCCATCAAACATTTTTGGGATGAACCGGAATGGAGACTTCGAGCCAGGCCGTCTCAACTTTGTGTGTTTGACCTCACAAATAGTCTTCTGGATGAATAGACAAAAATTCCCACAAACACACTCCAAATTCTTTTAGAAACCCTTTCCAGGAGAGAGAAGCTTAAAGCCAGCTTAAAGCCCATGGATTTAAAATGAGATATCATAAAGGCTTCTCTAGGCGCAATGTATAAGGGACCCAGTACTTTTGTCCATACAGTGTAATATTAATTTAAAGAAAAAGATAGCAGAATGACAATGCACATTAGTCATCTTAACTCATAATATATACTGTAACTGTATACTGTTTTTAATTTGCTTGAGGGAGTAATAATACCTTACAGTATATACAGTACCTAATACCTAATAAAATGTTTGTATTTTTCATACTTACGTTTGGAAATGGTTCAGAGAGTATTGGAAAAAGAGATGGTTGTCCAATTTAAGTCTATGGATTATCTTTAATTTCATAATGCATATCATGTCAACAAAAATGGATTGATTCTTGTGTCTTACAAAAGGAAGACACAAGAGTCAATCCATTTTTGTTGACTGAAACATTCATTTGTTTGTGTTCTTATCCATTCTTAAAGAACTGTGTGCAAGTGCACTATTAGTTTTCTTAAATCATCTTAAACCACCTAAATGAGTTGGGATTATCAATAGTTTGCAGCTGAACTGAGACACAGAGCTCTGGCCTCCATCCCACTGAACATCTTTGAGATGAACTAGAGCAGAGATTGTGAGCCAGGCCCTCTTGTCCAACATCAGTGTCTGACCTCACAAATGCTGTTCTGGATGAATGGATAGAAATTCACACAGATACACTCCAAAATCCTGTAGAAAGTCTTTAAATAAGAGTGGAAGCTGTTATAGCTGCTAAGGGGGGGAACCAACTCCATATTAATGCCTATGATTTTAGAATGGGATGTGGCTATGGACCCAATACATTTGTCCATATTGTGTATGTTATCAAGTCTTTTTTTCCAAATAAATCCTTTAACTGTGATGCTACTAGTCTTAAAAATGCTAATGTCTTGTTCCTTCTTGAAGTTCAAAACAAATGTTAAAGTTAGCACTACAAGGAAATCATAGTTACACTCAACTTCATAGTGATATTAATATGAAATACAGAGAACAGCATTTATCTTGTAAAAGAGAATTTTTAATATGCAGACTTTGAAATACACAAATATTTTATGTATGGTTGTTAGATACTAATCTCATATTTGAAAAATGTTGCAGCTCTCTACTTTTTAAGATGCCTTTACAAGCGGCTATATTTCTTTGGAACTTTAATGAAGTTCTAAATGATTTTGGCAATTCACACAACATGAAGCGCAATCAAATGCCCTGGGTTTTGAATGCCATGACAGCCATACACAGTCCCTGTTGCATCTTTAGCACGAAGATGTAATATAAGATGTAATAGGTGCTGATCCAAACTTGAAGCAAAGACTCATTTACAGCAGAAGGGCACAGGGTGGATAACACACACACACACACACACACATATCTATATGGAAAAAAGTTTTAAATTTATTCATGGATTTGGCTATCTGCACAAATTTGTATTTTAAATCCATAGTTTTATTCCTGTGCAAATAATTGCACAAGTTGGTTTTAAGAACTGGCCAACAACTAAACTCTGGTTAATTTATGGTTACTTTTCAGTTGATTATTAAACACATTTCCACTCACATAAATTAATAAATTGAATTATAAGGAGCAATGAAACTGATTAATAATTAAATTCCCTTTTTCTTTCAAGGCATATAAGAACTAAAGCTGGCTTGCAGCTTTATCTGTTCTGACACTTTAAAGTCTGTACAAATCTGCTAATAACTTCTTAAGTATATTTTTACCAGGTATTCCATTGTGTGTTAAAAAGGCTTCGAGACCTCCAGTGGAACAATCAAAAATTAAACTTAATAAAAACAAGACTTTGCAGAGTATGGCTAGCTGTACCAACTTGGGTCTAGTGATAATATCAGTGGTTTATTGATTGCTTGAGTGAACTTAAATTGTCAGTTTCTTCACTCCACAGGGCAGTTAAAGTGCCAACTATGTGAAACACAGCTGCAGAAAGAGTAATACATTCACTCTCCTTGTAAAAACCACTTTAGGAGGTCAGGTACAGATAATCTTGAAAGCAGACCCTCCACTTTTAAGGTCAGTATCCCTATTCACTGGGATTGTGACTGATATTTCAAAGACACACAGATAATTTCACCAGGGAGCGAGACTATGAAAAAAACCTGTCAGTCAGGATTATATATTTTGGAGACATGGCATCTCATTAAGTGGATATCTTGAGAAACCACAATCAAGGCAACAGAGACAAGTATGAAAGAAAGTAAGCAGTGTTGGGCAATATCAAGTGATACCAGATCAGCAGATATTCTATTGCAGCTCTATAGCTAAATCTCTGTTGTATTTTTCAGAGCTGAGCTGCCATTATTGTGTCTGCACTCATTCATTGGAGCGTAATCCCATATTGAGGAGTAATCCAAAGGCTGAGCAGTCAAAGAGAGCACTCCTTCTTTACTCAGCCAAGCCTAACTGAGGTGGTTGAGGGGATTTTACAGCACTCCCAGTTCTGTCTGCAGGGTCAGTGAGAGGTGAAAATAGACTTGAGTGTTCATGAGGCCACTAAAGTGGTTAAAATTCTCACACACATGTAAAATCACAATACCAGATTTCAGGGACAGACATCGAGAAAGGTCGCAGCAGGACACTTTTGGAATTTTGATTGGTTGGCTGTTGTGTGCTCAGCAGAAAACACAGGGGGGACTCACTAGGCATGTGTTCATGTCATGTATGCAAAAGCACACATTCTTATTTCTAGGCATATGCTAGACTAATTGAGTTGTTCTGCATGCATCATTCATAATTCTAACTGTCTGCAAAAGATATATTCTTTGGAGAAAATTCTCCACATCAGCACTCTGCTGTAATTTCCTCCAACACTTGGGACATGCCACAGTTGAATGGCAACCTAAATTGCAGCAGGAAGCATTACTTACGAAAGGTGCCTTGCTAGTTCTCAGACAGGGCTATTAGTACTGTAGTGAACCCAATGATACTGCTTCCCCCAGGGAGCAGGTGAAAAGAGAGGCTGTAATGATGACTGTCTCCACCACCCCATCTATCTTTACTTCGGCTCAACTGAGCTGGTAAATGTAAGACGCTAATCAAACAAATTTGCCTGTCCCTACTTTTTTAAATGGCTACTTTAAATTTCAGATTATTTTATTTCAGGCGATGTCCATGCCAAAGCAAAAATATGAGCCAATAACAAATGTTACATTTTTAATAGTCCATATGATATATTAGGGGCCTTATGTGAAGTGACAAAAACTGGCGCTTGAAAGCCAAAATTCACAATTATTCAAACAGTCAGTAGAAGAGTATTCACAGCAAGCAATTCATTTTACATTAGTATCTTTTTGCTCATTATTTTGAGCCTGCAACTTTACTTTACTCACTTTTACCACTTCAGAACCCAGTGCTGAGGAAGATGTTTTAAAAAAAAGCCAGATTATAACTCCAGACTTTAAGTTTGCTTCACCATCTGGATAGGTTGTTCTTTTGTCCAGCTGTTTGTAACAATCTCCATAAAATACACAGAAAAAATTTAGACATGCCACTAGAAAGAAGTTAATTAGTTCTTTTCAGAATTAACCATGGAAGACAACCTGTGGCACAATATGTCACTTATGTTCATCCCTTGCTGCTGTGCCCCAAAAGCCATCTCTCCTGCCCGGCAGTGACTCCTACACCTGCAGCATGCACTGCCTGCCTTATCATCATTACCCAGACACCAGCCGTAACAAACAACCCGTAATCCTCTTAGAGCTGTACAAAAACACTGGCTCCACAGACCCATAGCACCATTAACATAGTGAAACAAGAACTCTTAAACAGTTTAATGGACTACTTATTTAACTTGTTAATGTCATTTAATTTATTTGTTTTCCAATGAGAACCATAATCCATGGGCAGGGAGGGATCTTTTCAGCTGCAATGCTGTAGCATCAGACATGATGATGAATTTTTCAGGACCTGTTTGCTCAGAAATTTGGAGTTAATTTCATGGTGTGAAACAGAATCTTCACAAAGCTCTGTCAGAGCCTCATGGGACAGTGCCTCAAACACAAGTGTGTTGGTATTTGTGCATGTGCATGTGTGCATGCAACTAATGACCTTGAGTATATCCAGCACTGTCACCAGGCTGGCACAGTCTTTGATTGGATGTAATTAATGCGATCACATCTGGCATGAGCTCCCTCATCCCTTCTTAAATTTGGCTCACTCTAGGTTTTCCTTCCTGCTCTATATACCACCTCTTTTTAATTTCTGTTTCTCCTTCCAAAACCATCCAGAGAATCATTGATTATCTGACAGTATGTGTTGCCTCTGGGTGTTTAAGATAGTCTCCATATCTCACTCAGTTGAACTTACAAGAGGTTTGTGTGTCAGTGTTGATATGAGGAAGTCTCTGTCATTGTCACCTTGGATGATGCCCAGCTTTTGATCTGCTTTCCATGCTAACCCTGGCTGCTTCACTGTTCATGAGATGAAACGGCTGTTTTCTGGCATCCTGAGCAAAGCTGGTCCCCTGGCAGTGATCCTTAACCAGGCTGGCCTCTCTCAGAAATTGCACATCACTTGCTCACCGGAAAAAAGAAACTGTTGGCCCTCTCCAATTATCATGTTATCTTAGGCGAACTGTGTTAGAGACAGAGGAGAGACAAATTAATAATTCTTTATTCTAAGATTTTATAGTTTAATGAAACATTAAAGCTGCATGAGTTTTGATAAAACACATCTGAAATCTTGAGTCTGTCAACTCCTTTCCAAGATCTGTCCACTTAGTTACAGATACTTTACCTGTCAAGTTCTCTAATACCTTACTAATTCTCTAAAATTTGCTGCTTGATGTCAGATAGAGGGAGACAAAAAAGCTTTGCGATTATAGTCAGCAATTTTTGCTGTACAGACAATTATGGATAACATTTTTATCTTCTCAATTCAGTTAATGAAGTAGCTTCATGAGAAAAAAATCTGGAAGAGGGGTCTTATATATGCACTTAATTGCCACACAAAAGATGTGCTAGAACACTGGCGTAAAGGTGCATATCCAGAGCAGTTCATATTTTTAAGGTAAAATTTAAAGTAAAGACTAAAGTAGAGTGCTGATGTTAGGATAACAAAAAAAACATATCAGACTGTTTTTGTTCTGAAACCACAATTCCAAAAAGTTGGAGACACTGAGTAAAATGTACATAAAAACATTATACAATGATTTACAAATCTCATTAACCAACATTTTACTTACATGAGAACATAGAAAACATATCAAACATTGAAAGCGAGAAATTTACTATTTCATGAAAAATACTGGCTCATCTAGAATTTGATAGCAGCAACATATCTCATAACAGTTGGGACAGGGTCAACAAAAGTCTGGAAAAGTAAGTGGTGCTAAGAAGAAACAGCTGGAGGAACATGTTGCAACTAATTAAGTTATATTGCAACAGGCACATAATGTGATTGGGTATAAAAAGAGCAAAAAGGCAGCGTCTCAGAAGCAAAGATGGTCAGAGGTTCAGCAATATGCCAGAAACACTGTCTACAAATTCTGGAGCAATTTCAAAATAATGTTCCTCATGTAAAATTGCAAAGACTCTATTCTGTCAGGACATGATAACAAAAAGACTCTGAGAATCTGGAGAAATCTGTGTGTAAGGGGTGTGGCTGAAAACCAATACTGAATGTTCATGCAGTCCCATCCACAAATACAGGCTGAAGCACTATCATGGAAAGAAGAAGCCATATGTGAACATGATCTAGAAATACTACTGTTTTCTCTGGGCCAAAGCTCATTTAAAATGGACTGAGGCATTCTTTTTGGAAATCATGGATACCCTCCATACTAAAGGAGAAGGAGAGGGACCATCTGGCCTTTTATCAGCGCTCACTTCAAAAGCCTGCATCTCTGATGGTATAGGAGTACATTTGTTCCTAAGGTACTAGCAACTTGCACATCTGGAAAGGCACCATCAATGCTGAGAGGTATATACAGGTTTTAAAGCAATGTGTGCTTCCCTACAGACGAAGTGAAGCAGTGAAGGCTTTGCATATTTCAGCAAGACAATGCTAAACCACATACCGTAGCTATTACAACAGCATGGCTTTGTAGTAGAAGAGACTGGGCATTGGACTGCCCCACCCACATTGCTGACATACTATCAATTGAAAACATTTGGCATATCATGAAATGCTAAATATATGAAAAAGAAGACCCAGGACTGTTGAGCAATTGGAATCCTATATCGGCCAAGAATGGGACAACGTGTCATGGTCCGCCCTTTGGTTAGGGTTTTGTGTCCTGTTTTTGAGTTCTGTTTGTTCCTTTTCACCCCATGCCTTGCCTGTTTCCCTTGTTAGTGGTCTTCGTCTCTGTCTGCGTCTAGTCTTGTCTTATTTTGGTAGTCTGTCGTGTTCCCGGTTTTGTTCCCCCTGTCTCGTGTACCCTGGTTACGCCCCTGTTCTCTTGTCTTCCCCTCATTGGTTATCCATGTTAGGTCTCCCCCGCCGTGTCCACCTGTCGTGTGTTCATTGGTTAGTCTCTGTGTATTTAAGTCTCGTCTTCTGTGTTTCTCGTTGTCGTGTTGTACTGCTTTCCCCGTGTGCCACCCTCTCGTCTTCCCAGGATC